>JAOTQE010059137.1:0-19049 GCA_025631205.1 Nesometra sesokonis | reverse complement strand
CTTGGATCCGCGCCTAAACCATATGTGAGGTCTAGATTACCACAAAATGAGTCTAATACTGTATTAGGAAAATATGAAATTAAGTTATTGGTACATTCTAATAGACCATACTATAATCTTTAATCTGCACTTTAAATAACAATCATTGGATAAGTAGATCCCAAGATAGGGCATTTGAAATTAACGCAATTGAAAATTAAACAATTAAACCCTTTGACAAAAATAACTCTGTTAACATGGTAGATAATTGTAGCGACAAGGTAGATATAGGTAGTTAACAGGGTTAACCCTATAAAAACTACTACCAAGGATATGATCAGCAATGCTCTACAAGTATACATAGGAAAATATAGCCATTATTTATAATAAACCTTACATCAACAGACAGATTAATTATATACTACCTTACTATGTAGTTCTTTGTGGTCCTTGGTAGATCTCCCTAGTAATTTAACATGGTAGACTACCTCGTCAGAGGGTGTTATTTGTTTCAAAGGGAAAGACTATAAATCTCAAAAATTCTGCATGAAGGATACTTTCCTCTTTGAAACTGACACAAAAAGTATCTTAAGATGAAAGTACCATAGTACTCATAATTGATTAAAACTAAATTCTCAAAAATTTGACTTCAGAACTATTTTGTTGATTATCTCAATTTGATCTCACCTACGATGAGACTCATTTTGTGGCAAGACCTCACATTATGAGTCACTTTAGAATTCTTATTTTGGTGATTATTTCAATTTTATCTCACCTACGATGCAACTCATTTTGTGGTGAGACCTCACAAATGTTGTTATGTCTCATTATGTGACTAAGAAATAGTGTTCTTTTTATTTATATTAACCAGGAGGAACTGGATTTGAATCCAGGATCTTGGGACAACTTTTATTGTCCAATATAAAACTGGAAATTTGCTTCCTCTTTTGCAACATTTAAACGTACACAACAAATATTGTAAAATACGGTGATTAAAACAAGTAAAATTACAAGAAAGTGATAACAAAAAGTCATTAAAATAAGTAAACTTAAAAAAATTTGATTAAAAAAAACAAACATAAAATTTAAAACACATTCCCAGACGTTAGTTCCATGGTGTTAATCACCAAGCCACAGTACCACTCCACTAGATTAAAAAAAAAGTGGATCGTAATGATCGGAGTACAATGAATGATTTCAGTTTTCTGTTCAGATTTTGGCTGTAGTTTTCATGATTTATGGTCACAAAGGAAGACATTAAGCTGAGCTAAAAGTTGGAAAAACTTAATTGTTGACCTTTGAGGTCTGCCCTCTCTGGAATTTCTAAACATGCCATAAATTATACCTCTGTAATTTAACTACAGTATCCATAATAGAAATATAATTGTTCTCATAATTTTCAAACTTTCCGCTGTAAATCTTGTGAAGTTTTTGTTACATTCGCATTATACTGTACAGTAGGCTAGGCATCTAGGCCTAGTTGAGGTTGGCAAAATATGTCATACTGTGAGAATTTGACATTGACAATAAGCTCAGCAGTTGCCAAGTGCAATTTCCTGGGCTGTCTTAAAAGTTATGTTGATTATTAGAAAAAAAAAAAAAATTAATTTATATAGTTCCAATTCGTTGTTCGTTTAATTATTAAATAGGTGGGTTTTGAGATTGATCTTAAAAACAGAAATAGAGGAAGTTTCGGTGATTGTATTAGGTAAAGAGTTCCAAAGGGTAGCAGCAGAAAATGAAAAATACCTCACGCATTGGGACCTATTTTGGACATCTCATGCATAGATAATTTTTATCACGCATTAGGATAATTGACTCGCATAGACAACCATGCAAATACTTATTCTCACGCATGGGACAATGTAGAGCAAAGTATGGTAAAAACAGCCTCCCAAAGAATTGATAATTTGGACCGAGACGCGGCAAAAATGGGCAGATGACTTATATTTTTTTGCTTGTCAAGACCAACATCAGAGGAAAATTAAATCCAGCACCGGCAGCGGTGAATTTCCCACGCATTGGAACCAAAAAAAGTTGGCACTACTGTATATTATGCTTTCTTAAAATGTTTGTATCATATTTGAAATAACTTTTAAATTCATGATTATCTTTTTTTAAATATAGAATGAATCCGCAAAGAATGCTAGTAACCCATCTTCATCATCGTTAACCTGCAGAACCACGATTGCAAGTCTGATTGACTCATCATCTTTACTAAGCTCAATGCCACTTATCACCCAGTATGATGCAGAGGTTAACGCGCCAATCACATCGTCTTGTCTGCTTCAAGGGGACGACCTTCTTAGAGCCCTTGAACAGTCTAAGGGCGAGACGTAATATTGGTATTGAAATACAGTAGAACTCCTATTAAGATTACACTTCCGAAATCAAAAATTGTGTCCCCTTAATAGAGGGTGTTCATTTAACAGGGGTTAGCCTTAGTGTTAAAAAGATATATTTCTCATCACTTGAAGAAATGTGTCCCCATAATGGGTTCTTCACTGAATAGGGGTGTGTACTGAATAGAGGTTTCCAAATTATGGGAATCTGCTGTATATTTCCCCGAAGTAAGACAAACTACAGTAGTCCACCTCATTAAACCCCCTATTTTAATATTGGTATAGTCCGAGTAGTTTTTGTTTTTTTTTGGGGGGTTATTAACATCAAGTGTTATTATGGTGGTTAACGTCCAGTGTAATTCTAATAATTATCGTAAATACAGTAGAACCCCTATTAAGATTACACTTCCAAAATCAAAAATAGTGTCTTCTTAATAGAGGGTGTTCATTTAACAAGGGTTGGCCTTAGTGCTAAAAAGATATATTTCATTTTGTGTCATATTTTGTGGAAAATGTCCCAATAATGGGGTGTCCATTGAATAGGGGTTTCCAAATTTTGAGAATCTGTATATTTCACAGAAGTAAGACAAACTGTCCTAGTCCACCTAACTAACCACCTTGTTTTAATATTGGTATAGTCAGTTGTTGGGTAGAATTTTTTCTGGATTATTAATATCAAGGGTATTTTTTATCAGGGTGGTTAATGTCCAGTGTAATTCTAATATCACAAATATTCATGTTATAATATCCATACGGTTTCCATCAGAATACTACAGTTATTATCTTGTTGTTAACTCATACCAAAGAGGGATAAGTCAGTTTTTGTCATTTAGATAAGGACAAACTTAAAGACCCATTACTTCAAAAGTCAACATAGCAAACAGAGATACAGTCCTGAGTGAAGAAAAAAAAAGGATTAGGCCAATTTTTTTTTTATTTAAGTACTTGATTTGTTAATTGATTATGTAATGATTTCTATTTTGATAATACCTATTGGCTGCAATATTTTTTGTATTAATATAATCATTTATAATTATAACTGTGTTACCTATAAATATTTTTTTAAATAAAGCTAGTCAATATACTTTTTAAATGGACAAAAATGGTGTAGTATATACCAAGTTATTACTATAGAAATATAATTATATCGTTTTTGTGTAGCATTTCTAATGCTATACTAATTAGGCCTGAACTTGAGCATATCCTGTAATCAGTATATGTAAACAATTCTTTCTCCACAGGGGAACTAGATATTTTGGAGCTAGCGCTAATCGTTTGTCCACTTTGCACTGTATCTCAGTTTCCTATTAAAAAATTAAAACATTCTAAGTGTGATTATATTGTGTTTTATTGTTATTTATAAATATAATACTGATCTGTCATATTTATATCGTGCGAAATTGTGAAGGGTAACATGCACACAGATACAATGTACAACTACTAGCTTGGCAACAGGCAATAACTTTTACCTTTTTTCTACAACAGAATAATTCTTAAGAGGTATGTAAGTAACTAAGTTTATTATTTAAACAAAATATACATATATATTCTAAGAAATTTGATTTTTTGGGTAGATTTTGTAAGGAATTTCCCTTAACAGAAGTTTTGTATAAACCTCTATTTTAAAATTTCTGTACATTCATTCAGTCATCTCCCAAAATATCAACCATTCCTTGTACCACTTTATCTGGTTTTCTGGACAATTTGATGTAAAACATTTGCTTACTTAGTTCTCTCGATTTTAGAAAGTAAAAAAATATAAAATAAACCTTTAAAGGATTCCTTCCTAAGTCACAATAAATTAAAATATTCTTAATTAGACTATATTGTATTCAAATTTATAAATATAATACTGATCTTCATATTTATTTCATTTTGTCACTTCCAAGTAAGAAAAAAATGCAAAATTATTATCAAAATATTATTTTTTGCTTGATCCTAAAAAATAGTGGATAAATCTGTATTAACTTTGCTTCTGTGCATGTTGCATGAAAAAAAATGGCGCTTAATGTGGGGAGAATAACCTAGGTTGACATCTGCGCAGTATGATCTACATCCTGTTAGCTTAGCAATGGGAATTATCAAAGAAATCATGTCAGGGGCGGATCCAGGATTGAGATTTAGGATGGGGCTTAAATTCAGATTTCGTTTTGAGAAGCAAAAAAAAAAAACCTCCTTTTAGGTTAAATGGTGCGGATCATTGTCTAGGAGTCCCCACTACACTACAGCCGCTGTGCATCTATTTTTAATTTTTATTACTTTTATTTGTACATTGCCGTTATTTAAGTACAAAAACAAATTTGGGTCAATTTTAGGGGGGCTTTAAGCCTGTTAAGGCCCTCCCCCCTTAAATCCGCCCCTGCATGTGGTCCTAGCCCAAACGAGTTTGATACTTTTTTTTAAGGATAAAACTTAAAAAGTTATGCAGTTACCTAATATTGTTTAGAAATAATAAACAGGTAAATTTCCAAAATAAATTTGATTTTTCTGGTGGACTTTAGAAGTAAGCACCCTTTAAATAACATTAAGCTTTGCATATTGCAAATAAAATTCTTATATATTTTCTGTATATTTAAAATATTTTAATAGCTAGCTTTTGAAATAAAAGATATACAGTAGACACTCATAGGATATGTTTATAAGCTTTACAGATTAAGGTACTGTATATTAATGCTTATTAAGATAAAAATGTTTTTTCAAGCAAAAAATAAGATTGTTTTGTTTTGAAATTTGTTTTATTTGTTCTATTGTAAGATACATTTTCTGTGTGCATGTGTATAGATTTATGTAAGTATTTAGTAATTTAAGTTGCTTTTATTTTTGTAATAATAAATTTGCATCCATTGTTTTTGAATCGGAAAAGATTCAAGCAATATAAGTATATATGGACCATATCTCATAAAAGCAGACATTTGTAGTCACTATGTGACCCTTGGAAATGAAGTAGCTATGTTAAAGTCTGTATTGGGCTGTGTCCAGACAATCAAATTTTCTTTGACAAAAAGCTATATATGGTAAGGACATGCCCATGTGTGGTCATGGTGTGATGTCATCGTGACCATGTATAGGCATATCAATGTTTTTTTGGTTTTTTTCACAGAAAATTTGATAGTCTGTAATGAGCTTAAGCTAAATATTTTTTATATAAAGTGTGTGATAGTAAATTAAAATTTTGATCAAAAAAGCTGACCTGCAGCTGAAGATAGCTCAACTCAACTGGTTGCCAAAAACACTCAGTGCAACTAAAAGGAACTGAACACAACTTAGATAAACTTAAGTTTGACTCATGCTCAGTTGCTTCCAGTTGCAAATTGATAACTCCTTGTGTAAATGCAATTGAGACACTGACTTTTAAAAGAAAATAACAAATTTAAACAAATTTCAAAGCTAATAGATATATGCATGTGGGCACTCAATGTAGCTATTTTGATTTAGTTAATAATATAATGCGTCCTTGTTCATAAAGATTACATCAGTGTTATACAATTTAATGTAACACAGTTGTGTTGAATTTGTGAAATAGGTAAACAAAATACCATTTGGGGCAAGGCATGGAAAAACTACAGGTTGTTGCACAGGAAGTTTTGGATTATTTTCTTTAATAACTTTGGTTATAGTTGTTTGATTTTAATAATTGACCCCTCATTGTGTAGCCTACAAAAGGTGGAATACAGTGTTCGTATTAACTCCATTTTCTAATTTTCCAACAACTTGATGCCTTGCCCCATTAACAAAAACATCTGGATAATACATGCAGATATAAATTGTTATAAACAGTGAAACTAAAACTATAGTTGCTATATGAGCACCACATATTAAATAATACTATTGTGTTGTTCGGGGGATGGGGTGGTTCTAGAGTTACGTAGCATTTAGAAAGGGTTTGGAAAAGTGTTACAGAGTATTACAGGGGTGTTAATTTTAGCCAAAAATTTTGTTACATAAAACTTGAATGGTCCCTTTTTCAAGTGGTGCTTATTCAAATAGTGTAAATTGGAGGAACACCATGGAATGTATTATAAATTAGAGTTAAACTGTGACAAACTAAAATGAATGAGAGGTGGATAATTTTACATAAATGTTAACAATTTACTGTTTATTTTATTATATAGCAAAGGTAAATTGTTTTTATTGAATAACAGAATAAGCATACAACTTTTAACTTATTTCTTCAAAATTAATGCAAGTGCTACTACCCACACACTTTTAAACTTGAAAAATTTTCTGTTTTGACCAGTGTGGTATAGAGTATTGCATTCATTTCTTCAAGGCCAAGATTTTGTGTAGTTTTAAGTGGACATAGTATTTTTATATACTTGCTATTTTAGAATACTGTATGACTGAAATATTTACTTCTCTGGCTAGTGTGCAAAGGATATATAGGACTTACGAACTATAGATTGCAAGGTGTTTGATACACAATGTGTATATATAGCGTCTTTATAGAATTAAGTATATATATATCTATTATCTATTTTGCAAAATGCATGATTTTACTAAAGTAATTCCACAAATATTTACATCAGTTGTATCATTGGCAGTTTTGCAATATTACCAGCTTATTACACCAAAAAGAATAAATAATAAAGTTTGCAAGATGCATGATATAGAATACTTTGTTTGATCATTTCTTTTGAGTTATTGAATAATGGCGGTGTTCACCTCAAAATATAGCCGTATCCATTGTTAGTTTCAGTATCGCTAAGGGAAGAATAAATGTTGGGCTACTAAAAATGCATATATCACCTACGCTGTAAGGGAAATTTATTTTGGTTGAGGAAAATAGGAACCCTTACGATCGTCAGTGTATGTTTGTAACTGTGTATGTATGTTATGAAATATGACAACCAGGTTGTAAAGATACAAACGTGACTTTCCAAACAGCTGATTATGAATTTTAGCATGCATGTAGTGTTGGCAGTGCAGTTGTGCCTTAGGTTTTGATAACATGGATAAATACTGAAACATTTGTAGGTCTTTCAGTCACGTGAAAAAGTCATTTGCTGTGACGTGTGGCGTATCATGGCAACACACACATTCAGAGGGTCAGATAAAATCATAGAGGTATAAAAATACCACCCAGGCCCTTCTGTGAGACATTAAGGGAGAGCGGGGTTAATTGGGACATTTTTTTTAAATAAAAGAGCCAAAATTCTTTGGAAAATAATTGAAATTTACTGATGTTTAGGCGTTACATGGACACAATGATATACATGTATTGTATAAAAATTGTGAAAAAAATAAAATCACAATGTGTGACAGACAGACATTACAAAGTGTGACAGACAGTCATTACGAAGTGTGACAGACAGTCATAATAAAATGTGACAGACAGACATTACGAAGTGTGACAGACAGTCATAAAGTGTGACAAACAGTAATAACAAAATGTGACAGGCAGACATTAGAAAAGTGTGACAGACAGTCATTACAAAGTTTGACAGACAGTTATTACAAAGTGTGACAGACACAGGGCTTGAATTTAACCAAGGCACCAAGGCCATTAGCCTCCAGTGCCTTCTCATTTGGCCTCAGTGCCTTAAACATCTGACCATCATCAAAGCCACTTTTGGCCTTGGTTCCCCTTATTTTCAGTAATACATAAGGATACAGTTTGGACAAGTTGGCTTCAGGTGCCCTGTTGTACCCCTTAAAATCATGCCAAAAATGGCCTTGCCCCTTAAAAGCCCAAATTCGAGACCTGCAGACATTTATTAAAAAGTGCGACAGACAGTTAGTGCAAACGGGCGACAGGCAGTTATAACCAAGTGTGATAGCTCACAGAATATACATTGTTATAGACAGTTATTACAAAGTGCGACAGGTAGTAATTACAAAGTGTGATAGCTCACAGATGTCTGGAGTGGATCCAGACATGTTTAGGGTGAGGTGGTGGGCAGGAGCTTGGTTTACCTACCTCAACCCCGTCTGGTCGTGGCTGAGGTAGGCACCACTATTTTATAATATTGCACTTAAAATGCTCGAAATGGCACTCTTACACTTTCAAAAAATTGTTCAAATTTAGCACAAGGTAGGAAGAGAAAACAACACCCATTTCAGCACCATCATCCTTGGGCCGAACATTTTAGAATGATCGAAAATTATGTTCTTTGACGTTATAAATGCTATTAAAGTGTCCCAATTTAACGCAAATAGCCATTATGACTTGGGTTACCATCTGAATGTGAATATAAAATATTACCCACCTCAGTCCTACCGTTGGTTGGTGCTAAGATGGGAAACTTTAGAATAATATTGACACTTAGACCAAGGAACAGAGAAATTAACATTGGAGCTTCAAGGTGTTACAACTTAACACACATGATTGTACAGTATTTATAATTTCAATAGGCCTACTCGGTATTACAGTAGGCCTATGTGATGTTTTACGTAATTAACTCTAGTTGTATTTTTTTTTTAATAAAAATGTTTATTAAGCTATAAAGAAACTTATTTAAAAAATAGTTATCAGTACATATCTATGGCAGCTCATGTTCTGCTTTGTATTGCTGGTGGGAGAATGACGCCCTCTATGTCGATTTTGTTTAAGGTAGGCCTATGGTACATTTTGCCGCTTTAGATACTAACTTTTCTGGGTTTTTTGAAGTGCAGATAAGACGCGTACATGTGCGAGATAGATGAAACAAAATTCATAAAAGCGGTTCGCAATGACAAAAAAGGTGTATGCCAAGTTTAATTGTTTTTTTCAGGTAGGATCCTTTCGCGGACACAATTATGGTCACTGCTTTCAATGTTTTAAAGAAAATTATCGGAACCCTGGTATGTTTTTTTTTGCAGGAGCCCCAACGCCCAGAGCGTACGTGCCTGCGTTGTAGCCTTCCATTTTTATTAAACGACAGCAACTTTTCTTTTTATATCAATAGTCAGGCGCGGATCCAAGGAGGGGGGGGGGGAGGGTGGCAGAGCGCAGAGGGGCGCGCCTCCTAATATCGTCAAAACGTACAGTAGTTCCCCCCCCCCCTTATATTAGGAAATACCTGGAAAACCAAAAATAAGTTTAAAATAGGATAATAGGGTACCGGAATGGAAAAGTGCGCCCCCCCCCCACCTTCGGTGAAGCCTGGATCGGCCCCTGATAGTAATTTTCTCTAGTAATTTACAATTAAAACGTTGTCTCGTGTACCTGTGGTAAATTTGAAACAAAACTTATTACCACGCACTGTTTTTTAAATGTGTTTTTCGGCCAAACCGGTTTAAAATGATGCGATAATAACTATGAGATTATTTTTTTAATGTATTGTTTATTTGTCTATAAATTAACTTTACGTTTTTAACGTATTTTCTAACATCAGAGAAAATGAGTAAAGACTCTATGCCAACAGTAATAGCGATAATTAGTATTGAATTTCCACATATAAATGTGAAGCTATTAAATAATTTTGTTAAGCAGTTATGTCGATTATTATATTCAGCGCTATCATCTTTGATTATCTAAGGAAATCGATAATCGTCCTAAAGTACAATTAGTGACGTACACTATATAAGAAGTCTTACACGGTGTACTTAGTTCGGTCATGAATATTCATTATTTACCCAACAACCGTCAACAATGTTGTTGTCTTGTTCGTCTGCTAAGTCCGAGTGAGGGGATCAACCGTATCGAAGCTTAAGTTCAGATTTCTTTATTTGTTGTTAGTATGTTCTTAAATGACGTATAATGATGGTTGGTAGGTAATTCAAGTAATATTTTTCGCCATGAAAGGTGAGATTTATGGTTTATTTTGTAATTAAATGTAGTTCGTCTAAGTATGACAAGGCTCTCTGTCACTGTGTTGTTAGTTGGTATCATGCAGGCAGGCTTAAGAACGTTCCTAGGGACCAAGATGATCAAGGTGATGCGGGGGTTATGCCTACCAATGCGAGTAACAAAACAAATCTCAGTATAACTGTACCCAAGAACAATATAATAAATATGTTTACATCACAATGTTTTGACAATGTTTAGTCATATTAACATTTAGAATGAGAAATACTACCTCATCATGTACTGAATTTGTCTTTTTGCAAGTTTATTTTGATTCCTCCCTACATGGCTAGTTTACATTCACAGTTCTTCACAAAATATTATGTTAAGACATTTTATTTATTTATAAATTATATATACGAATGCATACACACCTCGCCCATATTTGATCAAAAATTCAAAAGAAAAAAGTGAAATGAAAGATAGATTAAAACCATTAACTTGCAGTCAATAAATGATGTTGCTCTAGCAATCTTGCTTGGATCTACCGGCATGCGGTCATACAATGACAACTACATAATGTTCAAGTGAAAACAAAAACAAAAAAACCCCGCAAATATAAAGTCTTAAAATTAATATATTTAAACGTTATTTAATCACAAATACATACTCGGTTATGTAGATATTTGGGGTAGGGCCAAAACAAACCCAAAATCCATGCCAGAGAAGCCATGTATTTTGTACAATTTACCAATATAAATCGTTCAATTCGGAGAAAATGCACCCCCAAAAATTATACCAAATTAGCTTATAATAAGGATCTACAAGTAGGCCCTATATATTCATTAATCTAAAGGAAGCAACAGAAGTGATTTGCAATTACCATTATAATATTTATTTCAGTATCCATTAACTCTGTAACCCGAAATATGTTGCCTTTGTGTCTACAAATTAGATCTTAATGAGTAAATTGACTGAATATACTAATGTCTATGATAATATCGATATCTGTAATTTGAAAATGCTACTTTTTGCATAACCAAATAGGTTGAAAGATATTATTATTTTGAGTAATAGCTCCCACAAAATGTTATACTGTTTCAATATATTTGAAGATATAGACAACAAATATTTCTGTTTTAGATTTTCCATGCATTTTCTCATAGATATTAATACAAATATGGGTTTTTAAAGTATTGTGAGTTTTGAACCCGGCGCACCTAATATAAGGGGAGGTGCAACTACGTTTTGATGATAATGGGGGGTGCGTGCCGGTTACGCCCCCCCCCCCCCTAAATTTGCACCTGCAGTAGATGTGCATAATGCCTGTAAAACGACTAAAAACAGATAAATTCCATTTACAACACCTTTTCCTAGGTAAGGGTACAATAGTAAGTGCCACTTAAGAGCACCCATTGTGGTTGTTATGATTTTCCTTGGATACATAAGATAAGAAAGGTTATTCCAATAAAAGCCTTGTAGCATGTTTGTCAAGTACCATATCTGTTTGTAGTTTGGTCTACATTGTCTACACTGTGCAGATACAATTATATAGACTAAGGAAATTATGGTGAATTATGATTAAATTGAACAATTAACAAGTTTCTAAATATGATTGAATATAGTATTGAAGACGATCTTAATTTTTTGTCATGTAAGTATTTATTTTAGAATTTATTAGGTTCAGTAATTGTACGTACTGTAGTACACCCTTTGAAAAAATAACTGTGTTAACTTGGTAGATAATGGCAGTGACAAGGTAGATATAGGTAGTTAACAGGGTTAATCCTATAAAAAAAACTACAATATCAAGTGATACTATCAAGGATAGGGTTAGCAATGCTCTACAAGTAAATAGAAAAATACAGCCATTATTCTGAGAAAAACCTTCACATTGACCTTAAGGTATTACAGTAATAGCATCAACAGACAGGGTAATTTTAACTACCTTACTAGGTAGTTCTCTGTGGTTCTAGTAGATCTCCCTAATAATTAACATGGTTAGGTAGACCTAACTACTGTAGTCAGATGGCGTTATTTTTTAAAGGGCAGACAGTACTGTACTTCAGTTGTATCCTTTAAATCAAAACTGTTATCTGGCATGTCTACTAATATTCCCTCCCACATCACCACATTTTAAAAAAAATAAAAATACAATGTTACAAAATTACTTTCATATATATTTTAACCATGAATGTGCCTTTTCCAGAAATCTAGATGTGGGGCCTAATCCTAAATTTTCTCACCCTAGCCCAAGTTATGTTGGGTTTCCTGTATTTACCACTGACAGTAAACGGCAGTAGACACATTTTAGGCCCCATAAAAATATTAGTTTATGACTTTGTTTTTCTTTTTTAATTATTGCTTATTTTACTATTCAAACGATCGTTTTTTCTAAACATAAATAAATAATGATCGATTCTCGAGCTCACAACGATGTACACAGCTAGGCCTACAATGATCAATATTCGCTACAGGCTGGTGCACTGGTATCTGCGTCATATTTGCGTAAGTCTAAAATAATGATGGACGATCTATTACCCCAATGTGAGGTCACTAACATTGGAGGGTCGGTTAAAAAAGCCTCCCACCCCACTTTTTATGTTTTGGTAGGGTGATAAACTAATAATTATTTTTATGGGGCCTTACATGGTCTATTTATATAAATTTAAGGTTCATTTATTTTAAACCGTTTTTGGTAATTTTTTTCAGTGTACAATACAGTACTTTTTAATAACATTGTTATTATTTTTATTTACAGTAATTGAAGTGAACAAGCAAAATTTTGATGCTCTTTTGGCATATGATGACCTCTTCCTGGATTACTTCAATGCCTTTCTTCAGCTTCCAGTAAGTTCAAATTTTTCCTCAGTTGGTATTTTTTGTTCATTTTTAACTTTGATGAGGAGCTCTCGATGCATTCATCTGATTATGTTAATATATCTTTTTCATAAAGACACACCACCCAGTATTAGACATTACTGTAGCTATCACAAAAAAAAGAAAATTATTGTAGTATTCTTTACAACCTTTAATGTTTTCACAAAGTAAAGTGTATACCTAAGTTGTATAATGAAAAAAAGAAACTAAAGCATACTCCAAGCGGTGGCGGCGCCAGGAATTCCCCGACAGCAGGGCAATGCCCCCGACAGGGGGCCACGGGTCCCCCGACAAGTTGAGCAAGTTAAATTTCGAGGTGGGCGTGTCTCCGGTTTTCATTCTGACGAGCAAAAAAGAAAAAAAAACGTTATTTGCCGTGTTTTGCGTGATTTTTTTTTGCCCGTTTTGGTGTCGAGGCTTCACTTTATCCTACAAAGCCTCCGATGAAACCTTTATTTTCTCCCCGAGGAGGGAGGCACAGATCCTCCGACGGGGGCTGTAGCCCCCCCTAGCCTCCCCGTAGTGCCGCCACTGACTCCAAGAGTGCATTCTTCCAATCATATAAGAATTCTCCACTGTAGAAATTTCCTTGCCATAGCTCAGGCCGTATTTAAGTGGGGGGGGGGGGCAGCCCAGGCACCCCCCTCCTTTTCGGAAAGTAAAACATATCAATAATGTTAACAATAATATAAGAAACGAAAATGTTCAATAAAAATTGATTCATAAAAGCCATTTCCGGACATTTAAAGACCAAAATTTTCCGGCGAGCTTGTCCCTGGACCCCCTAGAACTTTGACTTTCTACCGACCCCCTTCCGGCCCCCTTTTCAAAATGTCTGCATTCGCCCCTGCAGTTTCTCTATAAAAATACATGGCAAGTATACATACCTCTATATACATGCCAACTCTCACGCATAATGCATAAGTATCACGCATTGGGACCTATTTTGGATGTCTCGGGCATAGATGTTTTTTCTCATGCATCCGGAGGATTCTCACTCTATAAACAGTCAGGCGAATCGATTTTCTCAGGCATGAGACAATAAAGAGCAAAATACGGTAAAAACGGCCCCAAAAGCAGTTAAAATCTGGATAAAAACGACTCAAAAATGGGTAAATGAGCTTTTTTAACCTTTTATTTATTTTTTTGCTTAGAGTAAATTCGGAGAAAATATGAACCAGTACCGGCAGCAGGGATGTCTTGCGTATTGCCGACATAAAAATTTGGCAGGTATACCTCTGTCAACATTAACTTTTTCCTCCGTATAAATTTTTCCGCATATTTTCTCTATAAAAACAATAAAAGAATAAAAAAAAACCTGGGAACCAAACCTCATTGGAGCTAAAACAGATGTTAAAGATAAGTAATATTCGAGTCGTTTGTTATAAATATTTGCATTTATTCTTCTAAATTACAATTTAAAATTATTATTTCAGGCATTTCCACAACCATTGTATTATAACCGTTTAACTGGATCATTTCAAGAGGTAGAGGATGTACCAGTTGACAGCTCACAACCAACAGATGGGAACCCTTCAGCTCAACTGGCCCCCATTGATGAGGAGCTGGATAGGATCATGGAATGGGCTATCAATGAAAGATTGCCACTTTTCATGAGGTATGCTTATAAATTTATTAGTATAATTAACCATTAGTGTCCAAATATAAAGTAAATCCTTGTCTGAGCCTGAAGGCTCATAGGTCTGGAGCTTATTTCCAGTTTCAGTAGAATAAAGCAGATGAGAGTATGATACTTTCCCTGGATGGGACGCTAGTCCATCGCAGGTTACCTCCCAGCAATTTGCCGGTACCCATCATATAGCTGGGTAGACTGAAGCAATGTAAGTAAAGTGCGTTGCTCAGGTGCACAAGCAACTGGCGTGAGTGAGTCTCAAACCACCGACCTCTCGATTGGGATTTTGAACCACAACCGCTGCGCCAACTGCTCCCACGTAAGTGTCCAAATATTGGGGTCTAAAACAATATTTGTGTTGGTGCCCGACACTCGGTGCCCGAAAATCTGGCTCTGACTGGTCGAATTGAAAGTAAAAGAAGTAGCGGAAGAAGAAGGCAAAATTAGATGATAAGTTTGAAGACCTGGCTGGAGGAACAAGGCATTGAGTATGAAATTTTCGAACTCCTAAAGAAGACAAGAGACCAGGAATTGTGGCATCTCATGATCGCCGAAGTCTCTTGATATGGCACCTAGAGAGAGAAAGAGAGGGGGAGAGAGAGCCCGACTGAGCTAAAATCTGGAAAATCGGGGTCTTTAGATTTTTTTTAATTTTTCAATTTATTTAGTGCATAAAGTTATCCAAAAAATTGTAAGAAGTATATCAATTTATCCAAAAAAATCACAAGAAATATATGGAAAAATAGACTGAAAGAATAACAAGTCGATGCAGAAAGCTGCGCACAGTAGCTGTAGCTGGTCAGTGTCACCAATTATTCGTGCACTGCACGCTATCACTTTTATTTAGCCAACAAAAGCGAGCTAGTATTCCTATTCTACAACCGCCTATACAAGGCGACTGAAGATTAGAGTGTGGCTACTAATCCAAAACTATACAAGCAAGATCAGTGCTCGAATGAATCTGTTCTGTATAGTGCTTGCTTTTATACTATTAACATCATCTGCTATGCAAATTTCAAATTTCTGCGACTACGCCAGAGGTGAATGTCGCCGCCGAATGTAATAGCCTGAGGCGTTATTCGCAATTTTTAATAACTCCAGAAACACAAAATAATATATTGTATACAATTTTAATAAGGAAGTAAGCATTTAAAAGTGTATTTATAATGATATTTTAATTTAATTTTAATGTTAATATATTACCAGTTGATAATTAATTAGTTGTTTTACATCTCGTAGATATTTAAAGTGACACCCATACAATGCTGGTTATTAGAAATTATATATGGAAAGAACAAAACGGAAATAGTCAAAAACGTGTGTGTCAAAACTGACAGACCAACAGAGAGACAGACAGACAGACATTTTTGAAAATCTGTTTATAGAGACGCTTTCCGCGTCTAAAATATGACTTCGGACCTATTTTGGAGATTGTCTCAATTTGATCTCGCCACAGATGTGACTTATTTTGTGGTGAGACCTTACAAATGTTTCAGTATTTTTGTTTAATATTTGTTACATCTTTCTCTGATAGAACAAGATTATATCTGGAGTACAAGTTGTGTAAATTACTTATACGACCTCTTGACAACCGAAACAGCGCCATCAGCCGGCAAAGTAGCTATGGAATACAGGGTTATAGTCGTCAGACGACAAGCTATGCTTCTTCTAGTCTGATACAGAGTGCTGTTCCCAGTGTCTATGATAATGAAAGCAACCTAAGCTGGCCTGATCTGGATCATGCCGGTTTATTCAAGTATTTACGTCCTGGTAGCAGGTGTCAGAGTTTGCCTGCCACATTAGGACTTGGTAAGTTAACACTGTATACTCTCACAGTAGCTAATTCAATTTATTGTTATAGTCTGGATTGTGATTATCAACTCAATCTAGGATTGAAAAATACAGTAAACTACTCAGGGGCGGATCCACGATCCACTGAAAGGGGTGGAGGTGTGCACTTTTCCAGTCCGGGTGGGCGTGGTTGCCAAATTTTTCCTGGCGAGCAAAAAAAAATGGTCATATTGCCCTATTTGGGATCAATCTGGTGCCCTGGTACCGTATTTTGGGTTTTTCGGGTACGTTTTGACGATAATAGGGGGATTTAAGTGGGCGCGTGCTATTTGTCTCCCCCCCCCCCAATCCGCCCCTGCTACTATACAACTTGAACGATGGAAATTTTGATAAACTTGCATGGCTAGTCTGGAATAAAGATCTTCACCTTGAGTTAAATCTCCCAACCTCAAATTTAAGAACCTGAACAGTGCACCATGTGCCAAATGACTTCTGGCCATGCTCATACACCACAGCTGGTATAGAAACAATGATGACCCTGTAAATAAAATAGATTATGCCTTGTTTTGCGATGCAAATTGATTTTGGCCCATGGTTAAAAACTTAAATACAGTCTTGGAGCCAAAGGTTCATTATGAAACCTTTCCATGTACTTTTAAAAGACCAAGTGGTGTATTCATACCTGTCAACATTTGTACCCTCGAAAGGAGCAGGCCGTCTCGCCGTCGCTGAGCAAGTTGGTTGAATACCAATGCACCAGCACCCTCAACTTACCAAATTTTATTTTGATGAACAAAAAAAGGTCATTTCGCCACAATTGTCGTTACTGGGAGGAATTAGGCTGAAATTGGGTACTTGTAGTGCCAATTCAATACATATTCTGATGTTTTTTGATGCATTTTATAGTTTCCCTTGTGTACATTTTTATTTTCGGTATTAAATTTCAAAAGCGGTAGGTGGTAGGAAGTTCGAAAAATGAGTAGCCTACCGCCAAAATCAGTAGGGTTGGCAGGTATGTGTATTTTAATAACTGTTTCAAACTAGTTACATGAGTTCATTGTACCCTTTGAAAAGAATAAAACCCTCAGACTAGGTAGTTCTACCATGTTAAATTACTAGGTAGATCTACCTAGCAACACAGAGAACTAAGTAGTAAGGTAGTATATAATTACCCTGTCTTTTGATGTTATTAATGCCTTAAGGTTTATTTTAAATAATGGCTGTATTTTTCTATGTATACTTGTAGAACATTGCTGACCATATTCTTGGTAGTATCTCTTGATATGGTATTTTTATAGGGTTAGCCCTGTTAATTACCATTATCAACCTTGTCACTACCATTATCTACCATGTTAACAGAGTTATTTTTTTCAAAGGGTAAATTCATTCATAATCTATTGTCAAAGCAAATGAATTCTTTTCTGATTTAAGGTGGATATTATGCTACTATGTCTTCTCTGTCTGGTGCTAATAAAGATAACAGTCTTACTAGGCATAGCAGTAATGTAACTCCTAGCAATGAAGCAAAACCATCTCAAGACGTACCTTATAACAGTGCTCCAGAAGATACAGCAAAAGATGAGATGGCAGGAGATGACAATAAAGGTGAAGGGTTAGCAGATACATCCAATGGTCATGGGGCTCATAGTCCAAGTAAGTAGGCCTACCATACTTATTAACATCTAATGTATTATGCATTGTCTCAACACACTATAAATATTGTTAAAAACAGTGTAATATACCCATTGTAAAGACAATTTCTTTTAAATACAGTCAACTCAAAACCTAAAAACAAACAATAATAGAACTATAACGTTTTTTTTTTTTGCTTGTCAAAATAAAAACAGACTACCACGCCCACTCAGATATGGGAAAGTGCACCCTCACCCTTTTCGCTGGATTGGGTCCTGGAGTAGTTACACTTTGTCTTTTTTCCAAAATGCACCCCCTCTTGAAAAAAAGCTGTTGATAGACCTGAATGTGCCTTTTAAAGAATGCGGTACATTCTTTGGAAAAGAGTAGGGGATTGTCTTCTGGTGTAATACCCAATCACCACCAGAAGGACCCCACTGGAAAGAAGTCCTCAGACTTTCATGGGGTATCCTTGGTGTCTCAAAACATCAAATAAACCAATTAAAATTGTAAAAGTCGCAAGTTTCAGAAATAGGTGTACCAACAATAAAAATGTTGGTACACCGGTTCTACAGTTGATTTATTGAAACGTAAATAATTTATTATTTGTGTTAATGCAGGTAAAAAGAGTTCACTGAAAAGTCCAGGCTTAAAAGGTGGTGTTCATAAAAAGCATGCAACCATTCAGATACCATACGAAACAGAGGAAGAAGATTCAAATGATGAAGACAGTTATTCTGAAACTGTAGAAAAACGGTTTGTTTCTTTTTATTTTTATTTTGTATTATTGGTACCATCCGAAAAATTTGATTGAGATATTTCATCAGTATAACTTTAAATATTTCACTAATAATTTATTGTACCATTTGCCGTACTCAACGGCTCATGTGCACTATAAAAAACCCAGTGCATCTTTTGAGAGTAGGGTGTTTACACCGATGTACTGGTCCATACATCTCCTGCTGTGGACAGATGAATGAGCAGCAGATGATGTTCAAGTTCAAGTTCAGTTTATTTAGCAAAAAAAACAGTACAGTGTGTCGTATACATATTTTGCCAAGAAGTACAACAAGAGAAAACATACATT
>JAOTQE010059126.1:0-19053 GCA_025631205.1 Nesometra sesokonis | reverse complement strand
CTGTTTGTAGACTTGGATAAAACATGTCCAATTTAGTATGAATCTGTGTATATTAGTATCTGAATTTATTCGTTTTATGTAATACAGTAGTTTTTAATATTGCTTAATTTTTTTTTATTACAGAATGTGATTGAGACTTTTGTTGAAACACAGAAAACGGCACTATCTCGGATGGCTGCCCTTGAATCTGAAATAGAGTCAAATAAACAACACATAACTACTCTGAAAAATGAACTGAATGCAGCTTGTAGAAGAGAATATCATGATGATGTATGTGTTTTATTGTCTAATACTTTTACACACTAGCAGAAAATGTTCTAAACTTGTAACAAGTTTTATCTTATGAGATAAGCCAAGATGTTTTATTTGTTTCACACAGTAAAAATGAAACAGAAGTTTAAAATTTTGGCTTTTTATATTATTTTATGCCACATCCAACAGTGAGTTTACTCGCCCCTTACAAAATAAAAACTATGTCATGCTTTCTATTGTCTCATTGTGAGGCAAAAGGAGTGGCGCTGTCTGGTTGTGAGAAAAAAACTAGTGTGCAGCCAGGTTCGAACACAGGACTTCAAGAATAGAAGGCAATCATGTTAACAACCAAGATACAGTGCCACTCTCATACCCTTTTCACACTATAAAAAAATATTACAACATTTAACAAAAAACAAGTTTGATCTACCAAGATCATACAAGATGTTTTGTTTTAGTTTCAAGTTCAAAATCTCAGGAGACTAAAAAACTTGTATATTTAACAAAATGACACTATGGATTGTAATATTTCATTGTGATACATGAATGATAACCCAGTAAGTCCAAAGATTTGTTTCCTAGTGGGGTCCATGTGGTAATTGTGCAGTACACCAGGACGAAATCCCCTAATTTTTGCTGAAGATTGTACTGCATTTTTAATGTGCATTTGAGTCTTGTTGCACGAATGGTTTAACCTCTCACCAGAAAGATAGTGCAGTATTTACTTGTATTTATTCTCTCAAGCTGAAACATCAGGAATGAGTGACCACAGATCTCCAGAATTCAAACACAGTGATTACCAACAGTTGAGCCAGGGGCGGATCCAGGGGGGGGGGGGCGCGCATTTTTCGAATACGGGTGGGCGTGGTTGTCAGTTTATTTCTGACGAGTAAAAAAAAAGAACAAAGGTAATATCCCCATTTTGGTGCCCTGGTAGCTTATTTTGACCGTTTTTGACCCGGCGCACCAAATATATTGGGGGGGGGGGGGGGGGCGTTGCAACTACGTTTTGACGTTAATAGGAGGAAAGCGCCGGTTACGCCCCCTCCCTAAATCCGCCCCTGTTAGCCAACTGAGTTCAATTTCACTCTTTTAAAACAGTCATACAATGAGAAATAAATATGTGCATTCAACACCTCAGAATATCTTGGAACAAAAACATGTTTCAGATTTGACCAAAAATTTCAAAATTCTTGACCCCGGCCAATACAAGAATTTGATTTTTTAGCCCCAATGTACATAATGATATATGTATCATTTTAGCCATATATTTTATGTTTGTTATTTTTAATGTTTCAGGAAATGTCTGAAAATGGTTTCAATGAAATTGAGAAACATCATTCAGAGAGGTCATTTGGAAGGCCACGACCTCTATTTGAACCTGATAAAAGTTACATGGAGTCTTTTGCACCTCTAAAGTAAGAACAATATTTATTTATACCTCAGATAGACTTAATTATACCTTGTTTACCTTCGTCTTGCATCAAAGTATAAGATCTATTTGTGCGTATATAACTTGGTTTTGTTTTGTTTTAGAGAGGAGCCGGACTACAGTGTTCGGTACAGTGCTAGTCCTGATAAATCAAAATCATTGCTTCTTCATCCTGACAAGTAAGTCTTTATTCCTTACAAGGGCAAAGTTTTGTTTAGTAAATCACTTTTTAACCAATCTCCATCAGGGCCGTAGCCATACTTGAAAAACAGGTGAAGCGAGGCTTTTGGCTTGAGGCCCATGATCTCCGTTCCGGGGATGGGTGTGAGTATACTATCTTTGGTGTGAGAGGCGGGTTTTTAATTGAAAATTTCAGACGAGGTGACCGCCTCGTCTGCCTCATGCTGGCTACGGCCCAGCCCATTATCTGTACAGTGAAGAGGATGAGGAGGACGTGATACCCCATGATGCCTGGAGGGAAGCAGTTTATTGCAGGTTGCTTCTCAGCAATTTTGTGGTAATCACCTCCGAGTCTACAATGGTTCATGTAATGCAGTTTAATTGATATAGTTCCTTATACCGATTAGTCTCAAGGGGCTATGGACTGGATGTTACACATTCGTATGACTTTCTGCTCCCTAAGGGTCACGTCATGTCATGCAGAAAGTATTGACTTGTACTAGTGCTCTTTCTTCTGTCCACGACTGAGGTCGTGTGTGGACCAGTACACTAGGGTAACCCCTACTCATCTCAAAAGATGTACTTGTTTCTTTATTGTGCACACAAGCCATTTGTGTACACTTGGCCTACACTTTATAGTCCTTATCCAAGACGTGAAGCTTATTTCTATTTCCTGCATGGTGAAGTGGATTAGAATGTGATGCCCCTGGATGCCTTGATGACACTAGTCTATCAAAGATTGCTTGCCAGCAATATTTCTGTAATCATTGTACTGCAGGATAGACTGAAACAATGTGGATGGAAACTTGATTAAGGACACACATCAACTAGAGGCACGAGTTTGGACAACTTCTGAGCCAAAAGCAAATTTTATAACACTTTTCAATAAATATTTTATCGCTGTTAATTGGGTCGAGGAATTGTAATTCTGTATACTGTACATATTCTTGAATAAATTCTAGAGTAACACGCCAATTATTGTTTTGTTTTTCAGTTTACGTACACCATCGTCACCAAGTAGATCTGAAAGGAAAACTGGAAGATCAGCTATCAGACATTAGGATGAAGCCTTTCAAATATTAACCATTGATGGCACATCTGGAAGCTAACAGTTACATAAATACATTTATCTCAAATGTTATATACTGTAATTAAAACATGCATCAATTATTTTAAATATAGACGTACATTAATATCTCAAGCTCAACAAATCAGGCTCAATCATGCCCCTTACACTATGAAACACATTTTGCTTGACATGTTTATGCAGTTTTTTAACAAGAAACATTTTAAACGCTTTTCTGCCTGCCCCACCTTAAAATCTTCAAACATGATATTTTTTAAGGCATAATGCTAAAGATGTTTTCATTTTGTATATACAGTCCAGATGGTTATGTATATAATTATTTATTTTCTGTTTAAATATTTGTGAAAATCAATTTTTAAGAGCAATTTAATTATTTTATGCCAATTTAATACAGTATATTTAGGTCTCATATTGTAAAGAAATTTTTATAAGGGCAGAATTTATAATCTGTATTTTAGTTTAAACAAAACCAGCAAATAGAACAAATTAAATTGTAGTTTCATAATATTTGTAAGGGATGAGGGCAAAGCTGTATGAATTTATAATTAAATCAGTACAACCAAACTAAAATTGTAGTCAATTCATTGTTTTTCGATCACATAGTAGTAGGGTCATTTTTGGGACTTTTGTGATCAATGAGAGCGATGGTTTGTTGCAAATGTGGGCAAAACCTGTGGGAGCTCAAAATCACATTTTGGTGAGGGTCACCCTTGCTTATTTTTTTAATGTACTACATCTAGATGACAAATCCACAGAAAACGAACCTTCTCTCTCAACGAAAATGGCTCTACTATAGTCGTTTTCTGGTGGTGCAATCTGTTTTGTGGTATATCATTTCATCTAATCACACAATAAAAACTTCTGTGGTTTTTATGTCCATGTGAAATGAACCTCAACTTTAAAAGCATCTCCAGTTTTGAATGACGTCCAAGAAAACTATTTCCAACAAATGTTCATTATTTCTTTTTAAGAAGCAGTTGGCGCAGCGGTTGCGTTTGGGACTACCAATCACGAGGTCGTTGGTTCAGATCTTTGGTCAGCTGTTTGTGTTCCTAGGCAAATAAAAAATGCCCTATGCGCTGATTACAGCTGCAACGTTGAAATGGATTATATTTTATAGGTGTTTGTTCCAGTGTTTCATGAAGTGTTTCGAGGCCTTGGCAATAAGCACTATTTAAATTATGGCTCCCCTACACCAACAAACTAAAACATTTCATCAACTACTGCACCAATAATAGCACTTGTTGAATGGATAATGCAGTTTGTTAACCTATGGTTTAACAGGACCATTCTAACACCGCATAGGTTGCGAGGTTGAATCCAAATTTATGAACAAACTATTTAAAGGTTTATTTTAATTTTTGTCAAACATGCATGTTCATTTTGTCAAAAGATACATAACATCCAATTTGAACTCATTACATTCGGTTCCTAATAACATACGGTTCACCAACCACACCATCTTACTAGTTATATTGAGTAATTAATGGAAGAAACTTTTACACCATGAAATAATAAATAAAGTAATTAAGAGCTAATTCGAGTCCAAACACAAACTTGTTGAGTGGTCACAACTTGTTAATGAGCATGATAGTTTGAGGAGAGCTCTGTACAATCCCAAACTATTCAAGATCAAAATAATTTTATACAGACAATAATTTAAAGTAAATAACATTCCATCCCATTTTATTTACACTTTAAATAAATTCTTAAATACAATACATAAATGCTTTAAGAAATTGCAAATATTCAAATATTATATACAATGATATTATACAAATATATCATATTACAATACATAATAGGTAACATTATACCTTATATAATTACAAATTTCATAGCTTCATATTTTCTCATATAAAGCCTATTAAAGTATTTGATGTCAATCAAAACATGACAAACATTTAAAAGTGGAACATCCACTAAGAGGTAGACTTGCTCCAATTCACTTTTGTCTGATCATCC
Organism: Nesometra sesokonis; assembly: GCA_025631205.1. Lineage (NCBI taxonomy): Eukaryota > Metazoa > Echinodermata > Crinoidea > Comatulida > Antedonidae > Nesometra > Nesometra sesokonis. The sequence goes on along the minus strand of JAOTQE010059126.1, from coordinate 14,137 downwards.
AACGACCACAAGAAATTGTGTAGAAGCAACTTGTAAAACACTGCTAGAATATCTGGATGCCACAATGAAATGATGTATAGTAATTCGGCCTTCCATATTTGTAAAGTGGGTGGATCGAAATGTTTACTCGTAGAAGTGATCAATCAAATTTGTCTTTTTTCGACTGCATAAAACTAAGAGAGGAGATGACTACTAGTTTAAACGAAAATACACCTAAAAATTTTAGCTCTCACACAGTTACTGTATATCCTCCATTGCGTTTTGTAGGCCCAGTTCTACACCTACCCATTCTGAAGTTAGAACTTCAATATTTGATTCCATGGTGTAATGTCATCCCATGATTTTCAAAATTAGTTGAACACAAAATAACACCTCAAATTTGAGGCACTATTTATTACTCATAAATTACTTTAACAAGCATTATGGCGATACAAAGACATTAAGTATGGGACAACAGTAGTACTCAATAAATGTGATTGAGAGAAAATCTATCACAGAGGCTGAGGAATTGGTGAAATGAAACTGACAGTGTGTACTTCAAGGAGACTTCTGAAACCTGTTCAGTTAAGAATGAATTTTTGCCTTCAATATTATATTGTTGTATTGGGTCGAAATGTTTATTGAAAGTGATTACTGCATCGTCGGCCAATTGTTGAAATCTGACACCATTATTGCACCGTCGGCTGGTTGTTTAAATCTGAAACAGTTATTCCACAGTCGGCCGGGTGGCCATAAAACGTTAAATTGGTTATTGGACCGTCCTGCCGGTGATTATTTTTTCCGTACAAGAGTTTATCCAATTATTGTAATATGCATCCTGGATGAATGAGACAAGTTTTGGGGTTATAGGGTCAATTATGTTAAAAATACCCATATCGGCAGGCTGATTTGTAGCTTAGACGGTAGCGCTACAGACTGTTGAAAAGAAGGTCCCGAGGCTTAAGCAATCCTATTTTTTTAAGTAGAGAAGTTTGACACTTCATTAAAATTTATAGTACTGTAAAGAACAAGTTACTTAGTGTAGCCTCTTCTAACAGACTTCAAATGAGAAACTGTAGTACGGTGCAATAACCCTTTCAGATTTAAACAACCGGCCGACGGTGCAATAATGGTTTCAGTTAAAGAACCGGCCAACGGTGCAATATCCTTGGCTTTTATTGAATAGTATCAAAAGGTACACTTTTTCTCATCCATGAACCTCAATTTGTTCGATTCTTTGTTCTGCCTTATGCTGCCTGCGCACAATCATATTTTTTAGCACCTTATCATGTGGCACCTCTTTCTTCAACTTTTGAAAGTAGCTTGTCTCGCTCTATGATTTTCTCCAGAAGCATCTGGAAGACTTTCTGTGCAAAAGGAGTCTGATGAAAAAGAAGAAACAATCGAGGTTTAAATTTTTCCTAAAAATTAATGGAATGAAAATGAATTTAAAACCTTTAACCAATGTCACCTCTAACTTTCGAAACTACTGTATCTGTTTTGTTTTGCTTAACAAGCACTATAACTAAAAGGCATTTATGACTTCTTCTGCATTGTGAATACTGATGCATCTGCATTGTGGACAATAATAATAATAATAATTATAAAATTTATATAGCGCCTTACACAAAAAAGTCTCAAGGCGCTGTGGACCAGATGGTACACATAAGACTTTCTACACCCATAATGTCCCATCATGTCTTTGCTGCCCAAAAACAGGCGCTACATTCGTCTGTCCACAGCAGGGGATGCATGGAACAGTACACCGGGATAACCCCCTACTCATCTTGAAAGTTGTTCTGGGTTCTTTATAGTGCAACATGAGCCGTTTGTGTACACTGGGCCTACGGTTTATAGTCCTTATCCGAGAAGACAAGTCTTGAAGACCATAGCAAAAGATTTGACCTCAACCAACATCAAATTATAATGCAAACAAACTGCTACATTATTAAATGAATATAAAGTTTACGGTACATCACATGTGTAGTTCTTAGTAGAATTGTTAAGCTTCTCAACGTTTTGATCAATATAATTTGATCATCGTAAATGGCGGTGCCAGGAATTGATTGACAGCAGGACACTCCCAACAGGTAGGGCAAGTTTGAGGTGGGCATGCTCCCGTTTTTCAGTTTGATAAGCAAAAAAAAGTTATTTGCCCTATTTTGCGTACCATTTTAGGCCGTTCTTGTACTCGGGCTTGTCAGGACCTTCACATTACCCTACAAAGCCACTGACAAAACCTTAAATTCAAGGTTAAATATTTTTCGGTATCCTCTCAAATGTATTCAACATTATATATGTACTGTATCTTACCTGTACTTATTAAATATCATGCAACTAAAATACAGTTAAACCTCTCTGTGCGGATACCTCTCGTAAGCGGACACCTCCCATAACGGACACCAATTCAAAGACCGGTTTGTTCTTCATATCTAATCAGTGCATATGGTACCTCCCGTAAGCAGACACCTCCCGTAAGTGGACGCGGATACTTTTTGTTTTAAAATTTAGGTTTTTTGTACGTCAATTTACCTCCCATAAGCGGACATCCCGGAAAATTAAGTGATTTTTCTGTTCAACAAATACAAATTACTGTACAAAATCGTCCTTATTTTGTAATGGCTGAGAATCATGTTACTGAACTAATCTTTAAAATGTAAACAATTTTTAATAAAATATACAATGCGGTGTCTAGATATTTGAGAGGCCATTTGTGTTGAAAAGACTGTGAAATGTGAGACAAATGGGCGTATACATAAATTTAAAACTTTGGCCGTCTATCGGCCGAAATTCTCGTAAGCGGACACTTTTGCAGGACCTGAGGGTGTCCGCCTACGCGAGGTTTAACTGTAGTAATGTAAGTGATGTATTGGGGAGCCTATGAGAGTACCACACAATCTCATCACAAATTTGGTTTCAAAATTAACAGCATTTTTCCTTACCTGTGAATTTAGTAAACCCTCTAATTGATTCATCCACCTCTCATCTTTTTTTCTTTCATGTTTCAATGATTCCTCCTGAATGAAGACAAGATATATATATTGATGAAGTATTCACATCAATTATGAGCAATAGCAAAGCACAGCAATTATACAGATTACTACTGAAGATCTAATGTGACCTAAAACAGCTTTGGACACTCAATAAAAAGAAAACTAAATAGTAGCTTTTGGAAAGTGAGCCTATGAAAATGTGTCTCTTATAAACAACATAAAACAAATGAAGTGCTGCAATTAGTCAATGAGAAATGTAAACTCATAGAAAACAAGAAAAAAGATAAAATTTTGAATATTTTCGTTATATAGTGAGAGATAATAAGATACAAAGAAACATCATGGAAAGAAAGGTTAATAGAAGACAACCACAATGAAGATCATGGGTGAAGAAGTGTGACAATGGATTAGACTAAGCCTTAGAGAGCAACAATGTCTGCTAAGGACAGATATCAAACATGGATGAAATAAGTGTGTCACTAGACCTGACTAAGCCTTAGGGAGAAATAATGACTTATTCAGTTCTGGAAGAAGCTAAGCACAACTGCTTGTTTGTAAACAGATTTTATTTTTATTTCGACTCACATCCAACAGCGAGTTTTCAAGGCACTTACAAAATGAGATCTATGCCATGCTTTGTAAACCAAGTCTCATTATGAGGCTTAGGGAGTGGTGCTGGTTAAGACATGGGAACCAACCTATCATTCAGTCAGGTTCGAACTCTAGACCTCGGAATTGGAAGGAAAGCTAACCACCAAGCTACAGTACCACTGAACTAAGTCACCAGCATAATTATAGTAAGTTTGGGTTGCCCATTCATGCAGCTACTATGTTACATCCAACAGAGAGTTTTCTTTCCACCTACAGGATGATAACTATGTCATGTTTTCTAAACCAGTATCATTATGAGGCTTAGGAAGTGGCACTTTTGGTCATAGGAAAGAACCTAGTGTGCAACAAGGTTTGAACCGGGGATCACGGGATTGGAAGACAAGCAATGTTAACCACCAAGCTACAGTGCCACTCTTAAGTAATTTTTGAAAAAACACTCACGAGTTTCTTACGCTCTTCCGCATCTTCTATGGTCATGAGTTCCTCGACATCAGATGCTGTCAGATCTAGGATAGAGGACGCTATTGACTGAGCCTTGGTCATTGATTCATCTTGCTTGACTTTCCTACTCAAGGACTTCTTCAACTGGTGAACCAATTCTCTGGCATCCTTTGTTTGGTTTGTAAACTCACCAGCTAACATCTGAAAGGAAATTATCATTGTTTTAAAGAAAAATTAGTTGTGATCTCATTGATAAAATTTCACAATAATTTAATATTGAGAAAAATTAGCAAAGGTTAAAAGTGAGTCTACAACACCAGTGGTTGATTTAAGGGGGGAGCTTAACAGGCTTAAGCGCCCCCCCCCCCCAACAAAATTGACCCGAAAATTATTTGTTGGTGTTTATAACAATGGACAAATTAAAATGCAGAGCGGCTGCACAGGCCTATAAACATTGCTATAGGCATAAATCATGCAGGCCTGTTATTGCAAGCAAGTTTTTGTTTTTCTTTGCTTGTCAAAACAAAAGTCAGTATTTAAGGCCCCTGCCCAAATCACAATCCTGGATCTGCCCCTGAAGTCATATTACGTATTAATTAATAGGAAAATTCCAGGTTTTGAAAGGGTTATGTTAGAAAACCATGTCAAAAATCACATTACAAAATACATATTCTTAAGGGAATGTTGGTAGATCTTTCACTTTATGTAATTATATTTTAATGTGATTGCAGGTTTCTTATTCTTTAATGATTTAATCTGCAATCAAATTTTTACACCGTTCACACTACAAATCTGTCCCGCAATTAAAGTATATGTCCTAGGAGGCCGAATTGTGGGATGACCCTGAAATTGTGTTGCAGTATAAAAGTGGTATAAGTTTGTTTAGAGCAAATAATGTTAATGTCGTCATATTTATATAGCGCTTAAACAATTGTTGATTGTCTCAAAGCACTTAAAAAGTAGGAGATTAAAGAAAAATACAAAGTATAGCGAACTAAAAAGGTACGTTGTCAAGAGAGTTTTGAATACTTCAATTGAAGAAGCCTCTCGGATAGAAGTGGGCAGATTGTTCCACAGTTTAGGAGCTGCAACTACAAAGGCCCTGTCTCCGTATGTTTTCAGTTGACTAGGTGGAACAAAAAGTACAGATGTACTAGTAGTCGACCTAAGAGATCTCGTACAGACTACAGATCTACGTTTAATTAAATTGGAGATATAAGATGGGGTTTGGCCATTATGTGATTTACATGTGATTAATATTAGTTCAAATATAATCCATTGAAGTGATCAATGCTTGTACTGTGTATATGTATGCATGTATGTAGCTAAAATCACTTACCAATATAGCCAGTTTTAATTGACCATTCTTCTGTATTTCATGTGCTACTTTCTGATCAGCCGATACCATTATCTGTTCAGTTTTTTCAGTCATGTTTTGTAATTGTTTCAGAGCAGTTTTTTCAAGATCTGCGGCTGCTTTATCTGCCTCATTTTTCTCTCTGCACATATTTCTCAATTCTGCCTTCTGTAAAGAAAACAATGGTTTGTTTCTTTATGAAGTTTAGTTTAATCTATAAGGTTTTCTTTTCAAAAATCATTGGTATATGTATGTAGGTATATCAATTTGTTTGTAAAATTTGATAGTCTAGACCAAGCTTAAACAAAAACGCAACTTGGTAGGCGGACCATGTAGCCACTCAATTAAGTTTAGTAACAAATGCCCACAATGTATTTTCACCTAAAAATGACAAAAACACTTCCTTATTTTAAAGAAATATATGTTATACCTTGGCACAAAAAATTAGGGTATTTTAAATATATTTATTCCAATTTTTGCAATATAATATTCGAGAAATTTACAAGAAATCAACAAAAAACCTGAAACTTTCTATAAATTTTATAACTCCTCAGTTTAAAAAAAAAATATTGAACACTTTATGTACATTTTCCAGATCCTAAAAACAATAAACATTATTTTTTCTTTGAAAAAAATATTTTTTAAATATATAAATTATTTTAGTTTGCATTTCTCTACATTTGTTTAAAAAAAAAAAAATTAAAGCGACCAAAAGTGTCCAGTGTCGCCACTTTTGAACGGACGTAGATCAAATTTTGAACCAATATTATAGATCATTTCCAACGTTCATCACTCTTTTTCAAATTACACCCCAGGGTGTCTTCAGACTCTCATCAGGCAACAGTAAAAAGTATCAAAATCTCTACAATACAATGCAGCTGGAAGTATTGCACGCTTTAATGGCGTGGTCGGTTAAGACAAGGCTGTTTTAATAAGGCAAAGGTCATGATATCGATTCTCGTTTTTTTTTCAGTTTAAAATCTTCATTCTTTTCTAATTTCAGAAAAACAATTACTGTGTATGAATAAACATTCTAAGTATTTATAATGATTTTTAAGCTAATTTTCTCTTCCAAACTGCCTTGTCAAAACTACAAAATATCTTAGAATTTTAATGTAATGTTTCAAACTATAGTTGTACAGTAATTAATGGAAGACAGCTTTTACATCCCAAAATTGCGGTGAAAGCAGGGACCTGGTGACCGGTCGCTCATGTTTTTTAAAAACAAATCAAGCATCCTCCCACTTTTCACCCATCGCAATAAAATCGGATGTGAGGTTGCTATTTGCCTCAATCAAGCAATTCATGAAACATGATGAGGAATATGTCAGAAAGGCCCAGGTACAGTAACATTCAGTTTTGTATCTACTGCCCTCTAGCAGAGACACAGTACTTAATCAGGGGCGGGTTGCTATAAGCGGTCTTTAAACAGTCTTAACGTTAAGACCGTCTATAATTGTGACGTCATGCACAGTCTTTAAATATAGACCATTGCTATACTGCGGTCTTAGCAGTTAGCGGTCTTTAAATATTAAAGTATTTTTGGAGGAGGCTATAAATGGCCTGAAATCACTTACAATGTGGCGGCAGCATTATTTTACATTACTGTTTCCCAAAATATTATTGAACTTCACAGTTGCTTTCTTTCAATCAATATTTTGAAATAAATAGGCAAATTTATGTTCAGATTGTGAAAATTTTACAAAATCTGGAGAAAACTAAATTCCGGAAGAAAATCTTTTAATTCCGGGAGCCCGGGAGATGATCCAAAATTCCTGGAGACTCCAGGACAATCCTGGAGACTTGGGAAGTCTGTAGACAGAGCTAAAAGTTGAAGTTTAGGCCATCAACAAAGTTTAGTCATATTTTAAAACAACTTACCATTGACTTTAGTTCATCTTTTAATTGGTAATTATGTTCCTCATATTTCTGTTTCTCTTTGGTTACTGTGGTTAGTCGCTTCCGTAATGAATTCATTTCAATTTTTCTCTTTTCACATACATCAGAAACGTCTTGTAGTTTATTTTCCAAATTTTTCTATAGAAACAATTTTTAAATATGTTGATAAGACATAAAGCAAAAAAAAATTGTTTTTTTCCCAAGCAAAAACAACGGTCATCCTGGATTTTTTTAATTATTTTTATAGTAGGCCCTCTTTCTGTATTTCCTGCACCTTGATATTTCTATTCTATTTTGGGTGTAAATTCATTAATTTTTTTAAATGTTGGGATAAATTTATGCATTTATGTAATAATTTTAGCTTTAAAAAATCGGGAAATATGAAAATAGGGTTTTCAAGAATTTGGTTTAATCAGGCATGGTAACACTAACATATTTTTATGTCTTCACATAGCATAGATTCCTGAACAATCTTTTTAAGTAGCTATAGTAACAAAGACATCTAACAAATCATCTATTTACACAAAATATAATTATCAAATTACAAATTTTACCAGGTAAAAGTTATCAGACTTGTCCTTCTGGTCTGAGCTTTTCACTTTGGCTTTCAAATCTTCCATAAGAGACCGCTTTTGGTTCAGATCACGTTCATTATGACTAATCCTGCAAAAATTTGTTAACAGAAAATGTGGTTTGAGAATTGTAATTTTCAAGTACGCACTACACAAATGCTCATTAAAATGCAAAAAAATTACCAAGTCAACATTTATTTTTATTTTCTTGTTGATATTAAATTAACAACACAGGGCTGATATTCTATCTCCTCAAGAAAACAGCTAAGCAGTTTCTACCAACGATAATTAACAGTATTTTTTGCCTATCTTAATATTCCAAATACCAAGAAGGCATTCCTGATGATGACATAATTTATGTCGAAATATTGAATCCTGTCACGATGGCGTGTATCTCATTGCTTGGAGTATGCATTATACTTTCTTACAAGAAGGCATACCTCTTCCTGATATTTGCATACCACCTGGCTTATATGCAGGGTATATCAGGCCTTGCCTTGTGAAAATTGTAGGTGTGCTACAAATCACTCTCCTCAATAAATTCAGGTGTGCTATAGGTGTGCTATTTGTACCTTGCTGTGTAGAAATTTACCAATTTTGGTTGTGCTATGAATGGCAAACCTCAAATGGCATTTTAGGTGAGTGTTAGGTGAGTGATCACTCTCCCTCACCTCAAAAGGCAAGGTCTAGTATGTAATAACCACGATCTGACTACTTTGTCATTCATTACTTGGTGAGGGTTGGAACGCGAGTGCTGTCCTTAGCTCTGTCTGAGCTGTTTCCACTTTCTACCCTGTTCACCATAGCTGCACTGACGAGACCTAGTAAGGTCAAAACGGTACCATCTGCAGATATGTGGACTTAATTTCAGTGCATCACTACAGTAGTTCAATGTGCTAGTGGACTATCAACTTCAATGACAATTTAAAACAGAGTTTTGAATTGTTTAAGTTAAAAAACAAGTTATAGCCCTTTTCCGAGATGACTTGATCAATGACCAGAACTAGGTGCAAGCCAGCCCTAAACCCATGCTGATAACTTGCCATGGATTACAGTGTTCCCTGCCTTACCTTTAAACCATTCACCACAGCACACATGACATATCACTTACCTATCTTGAAGTATCTTTATTTGTTGAATTTGTTCTTCATTCTCACTTCTCAGTGTTTTTATAATTTCTCTCTGCCTTGACAATTCACCATTCTGATTCTGAAATTAAAAAACTTGAAGTTAACAATTATTTCCTTATTATTAAATTATACCCAGTCTTCAAGTATACATACAAATTTTAAAGAGGTGCTTATTCAAACGGGGCAACTTCAGATGAAGATGGATGCCTATTCTTAAGGGAAATGTTTACAATACCAAACTTCGTCAGAAAGTATAATACATACTCCAAGCAACGAGATACACGCAACATCGTCAGGTATTTTTCAAATCAATGTATTCATAAAAAAATACAATACCATGATCAAGTCTGTAGTCACAATGGAAAATAATAAAAATCAAGATCACCTTTAACCTTGATTCTATTTCCTTCCAATCAGCATCACTATGCTTGGCTTGTTTTGGGCCTGCACTAGCTGGTCTTTTGTGAATTTCAAGCTGTTGTTTAATTATCTCATTTTGATGATTGCTTTCCTCTATCTCTCCTGTCAATCGCTGAAATATAAAATAAAAATTTATTTAAAATTTTAAATAAATTAATTATACCTCTCGTCGGGGGTTCTAACGAATCCCCACAGGAGCTGGAGTTCCACTAAGTGGGCTAAAATTTTTGGGGTACAAAAAAAAATAAGGTCTTCATCTATTTCAAGAATGTTTTAGTGGAGGTCCTGTCAGTAGTAGCAAGGGCGAGGGTCCAGGTAGGTGTGGTTTTCGGTTTGGTTTTGACAAGCAAAAAAAGCATCATTTTTCCATTTGTATGTCTATTTTTCTATTTTTAGGGTCAATTATACAATATTTTTTTTGTTAAAAAGATGAAAGGCTTACCGCTTTTTTTTCAACTTTTACGAGTTTTTCATACATTTACTAAAAGTGGGGGGGTGGAACAACTGATACCATTTCCCCCACATTGAAAAGTGGGGGACGTGTCTCCTGTCCCACACAAATCGACGCCCATGAGTAGTAGTAATGCTAGTGACAATAGTAACTTATATTCTTACTTGTATTGTTTGCTTGCTTATTTTCAACCTCTGATTACTCAGGTTCAACTCAGCTTGCAGTTGCTGGCATTTTTCCTTTAATTCATCTACCGATTTTTGAAGCAGCACTTTTGACTTTTTAGTTGCCCCAACCTAAACAAGTAAAATAAACAACACAATATCAGTATGTTCTCTCTCTATAAATTATTTTTACATGACATTCATAAATCTTGTGACGCTCTATAATGGGAGTTATGAATTGAGCAAGGGTACAAACAAGCTAAAACACAATTCCCATGTGTACAAGACAGTGCAATGTATTTAAAAATCATAAGACAGAGCTCCCAAGTCTCCAGGATTGGCATGAAGTCTCCTGGCACATTAGGACTTCCCACTTTGGAGCAAAGAAGAGACCGGGGTGATATGATTGAAACTTACAAGATACTAAACGGATTTGATGATATAGATGCTTCAACCTTCTTTACATTCCGTTTTACAATAGGAGAACACTTCCTCAGAGGCCACTCACAAACACTCCGACAAAAAAAACATAATACAAAAAAAAGAGATTTTTTGATACACATATCATAAATAAATGGAATTCTCTACCACAATATATCATACAAAGTACAAGCATCAACAGTTTCAAACGTAACTATGATAATTACATATCCAAGAGAGGAGGCAGTCATTATGAGTAACTACTCAATGCCTCCAGTTTTTAAGTCACTTTAAGGTAAGTCAGAGTTACACTAGTATCTCCAGAATTGCATTGGCATCTCCAAGATTGCCCTGGAGTCTCTAGGATTTCCCCTTGAGTCTCCAGGATTTCCCCAGAATCTGCAGGATTATCTGAAATCTTCAGGATTGCCCTGGCATCTTCAGCATTCCCCTTGAGTCTCGTAGATTGCCCTGGATTCTCCAAGATTTCTCTTTAGTCTCCAGAATTCTCTAAGAGTCTCTGGTTATTACACTGGAATATCTAGGACTGATTGTCATGGAGTCTCCAGAATTGTCCTAGAGTCTGCAAGATTACCTATAATTCTCCATGACTGACCAGGTATTTTCACGATTGACCAGAAGCCTCCAGGAATTTTGGTCTATTTCCAAGGCTCCAGAAAAACCAACTAACTTTTGTAATTAGCAGGTGTTTTTCAATCAAAACAATTTTTGTTTAAGTCTGTTCAATCTGCCATTTGCTGTGGTTCCAATTACATATTTTATAATGATAGTAGAACCATAGAAACATGTCATGTTACTATAATCTTGCCCCATGGGGGCCAGATGGTATTGCAATAATCCTTAAGGTGGCATTCTAAAAAAATATTCACACTAAGTTAACGGTTGTCTTGATTATTCTTTTCACTGGAACCCCTGCAGAGAATGAAATTACCTGTTGTTGAAGTGATGCAAGTCTGTTCTTCAGGCTACTGACATTCTGTTCTACACCTGGCTTTCCATGATAGGTTTTCACAAGCATCTTCTGTAATTTGGAGAGTGGGACATGTGGTGAGGTTGCTGTATGCTGCCTTTCAATTTTAGGAGCTGAAAATAGATGAATAATTTTTAATGTAACAATAATTTATATGTCTATTTCTGTACTTATACATTGTGTCTAAATAATGTCTTTAATAATTGAGTAGATGAGGACAGCATTTAGCTCAGTCAACTTAATTGGTGGACTGTGTTGTGTACTGAACTTTGGAGACTTATTGTTCAGCATAGTAATTCGCTTCCCAATTAGCTTAGAAACCAAAAGGTACTGGGTGTGGAAAGCAGGATTTCTTGCCTCGAACAAGACATCCATTCATAGAAGCCTATATGAAGAGAGACTATCTAATGTGGCTGTAGAGGTCACCTAGACCAGTCTAAACTTCGGCTTGAAACGTTAGAGAAGATTGGAAATATTATTTAAAGAAGACTTTGACTGTACAAATTAAATATTTTTGTATATAAGGGTTTATATGTTGTAAATGTGTTTGTTAAATTTGTATTATTAAGACTGGGTTTAAAAATGTTATTCATAAAAAAATAAGTTAATAAAAACAAAGTAAAAGATTGAAAGAAGAAAACGAAATAACTCATGGAGCAGCTCAAAAAGGTTTCCAAAAATAAATATAAAGTATGAGTTTATACATAATTTTGGGACACTAATCATCTGAGGCTAAATGTCCAATGAGCCTATCAACACGTTTCATAAATTTGAATTCAAATTCATAATATATTGTTACTCTCATTGCTGGAGGGTTTGAATATATGTTAATTGTGCACAATTGTTCGGATGAAATGTGGTCCATAGAACATAGCTCAGGTGCAGGTTAAACAACTTAGTACATGCTTTGGAAAAGAGTTGTGATTGGATATACCAATGCCAGTATACTATCCAATCACTACGAAAAGTGCCCCACTGGAAATAAGTTCACTTCAAATTCCGTGGGTTATCTTTGGTGTAAAAATAAAGAAGCAAATGTAATAACAATAAGACAGATTACACATTCCAAAAATTTAGGTTGGATTAAACACTATTTACACCATTTACAACTTGGTACAAACTTTATTAAATTCAATTTAATTGATAAACCAATAAAGCATTGTATATTGTATTGTATTGTTGGCCATTTATAGAGCCCATAATACAAGTCTCTATGTGATTTTATAAGTCTTTTGAAAAAAATAAAGCAGAAAAAAGAAAAAGTTAACAAAGAGGTAACAGTTAAAATGATAGGAATAAGTTAGCTTTGGGTCTCATAATAATTAGGGAATGAGACTCGAAGATAGTAAGAAGAACAATCCAAAGGCCTGTGCCAGCGACCATAAGGACTTTTTACTTCTGGTCACTGATCTTCAAATGGTATAGTGGAATATAAAGAATTGCATGATTGGCAGTAGATCTGAGAGTATGGGAAGAAGTATTGGAACATATAAAAACGAATAATAATTACCCATGGATAAACAATGAGGATAGGAGAGGGGAAAAGAAATACTATATTGCCATAAAATTTATTTTATGTCAACAGTTAATGTTTTATTAACAATAAAAATAACATTATAATACAGTTTATAAAAAAAAATGTATTTTTATTTTTCTAAAATTAAAAAATATAATGAATACAATTCAACTGTCAATACATTTTACTCACATGATGCAACAATGGTACTAAGACTGCTCACATCACTTTCTGTTGTTGTCCCTTCATGAATTCCAACCATAGAATCCCTTAAGATTTTCATCTCCGCCTCTTGTACTGAAAATATAAGATCAAAATTAAATTGTGCAACTCATAAATGTAGTTCTTACTTTCTAGAATAGTTTAAATTGAAAGAAAATTGTGTAAAAATCACATCTAGGCTTCTGTTCAAATAGATACATATAATTATACATATACAGGGGTAGAGACGTGTTTTCATCAATATTCACAGAAGTTTACATTGTTTGTGAGGATTACCTTCTTCATTCTGTACAAAATGGTGGAATTTATAATAAAATAATATAAATTCAGTACTTAAAGCAGAATAAATAATCTACCTCTGAAAATGTTCATTATAACAGCATCAGCAATTAAAGAAGAATAAGAATAAGAAGAATAAGATTTAATTATAACTAACCTAAGTGATTTTTATGCCAGTCCAATATTAGCTGTCCAATTGGAAAGAGCGATCATAACACTGTTTACCTCTCACCAAAGGAATATACGCAAAAGGGTAAACAAACTAAACGCCTAATCAGACCTTTTCGAAGACACTGTATCTATGAGTTCGGAAGGTGGATAACCAATCACCATTGGCATGAAGTTATTGACGCGTCATCGACTCGTGATAAAGCTGATGAATTCTTCTACAAAACTGTTAATAAGGCCATTAATGTTCACTTTCCTACGAAAGTGATTAAACTTAATTCACAGGACAAACCCTGGATTTCCCCTGAGATTAAACAGTTAATTAGAAAACGGCAGACTGCCTTTGCGGAGAAAAAACATTTTCTTTGGCGTTTTCTCTGTAACAAAGTCATTCGTTCTATTGATCGGGCAAAAAAATACTATTATAAAGATCGTATTCAAAATCTTAAGTTGAGTGACCCACATGGGTGGCATAAAGGTATCCAGATGATTACAAACAAAGGTCATCAGCGCCCAATTATTT
>JAOTQE010059115.1:0-19056 GCA_025631205.1 Nesometra sesokonis | reverse complement strand
AAGTGGCATGGAAATATATTCGACTATGACGAATAATCGACTTATGCACAGTCGACTTAGGCGAGTTTGACTGTATACTTTTGTTTGTTTATTACTAGAAGTCAAACATTATGTACTGAACTCATCTCAATGCATTTTCTAAATCTTAGTACATTAACCATTTCTTGCCTGCTAGCTTTCTCAATTTGCAAGGCAACCTTTGAACAACAATAGTTTCATCTTTGTTCTTTTTCAGATCATACGTGGCTAATAGGGTAACAGACAAGTTGACAAAGATACATGACCGTATCTACTGCTGTAGATCAGGCTCAGCTGCTGACACTCAAGCTGTGGCAGACATTGCTTCCTACCATCTTGGTTTTCACAGGTAAGAAAATGAGAGGATAGCTGGCAGTAGGACGGGGAGTAAATTATTTATGTTCAATACAAATCATCAGAAGTGGCATTTCCTAACATTTTTACCTCTTAATCTTAAGGTCCTGGGTTTTGACCTGGCCATTTCAGACTCTTTTCCAAGTTTACAACACCACTTTAAAGCAGCATGAGAATTGGTGTAAAATATATGACATAGTTCCCATCCTGCCAGTGGCAGGTAAACTTGTTAGAATGATGCTAGATAACAGCAGTAGCAACCAGAAACAACCACCAAAAACTAAAAAGTACTAAAAAAAAACAACAGCTGCAGCAAAAAACAAGCAAAAACAACAAATCACTGCAGGGATGAATGCCTACACAATAAGAGAAACACATTGAGTAAATATGCTTGGTTTTGTACAGGAAATAAGGTGATGATATCTTTTAAACTAGATTTACAAGCCAAGCACCAACACAATTGATAACTCAAGTCAAGAAATAAATACTTGTATACATGGAAAACCAATATGGTTTCAGATGTATTATATTATTAATGACATGGAAATTATGTGTCTTGAGTTTGGATTCCATAATTTGAACTGATGATATTGATGGATGAACTTGGAGCAGTAGTATAGAATTTGGTGATCAGTGTGTTTATCTTCATTTTTTTATCTAAAGCACATTTTAAGTTAACTCTTTGATTTCCTGTGTACCTTGGGTCACTGAGTGATATTTTTATCATACCAATCTTCATCTACGAAAAATATATTTGCATTCCATCAAAGGCAAAAATAATTGGTGGTGTACATAAAATATTTACTTGTCTACTATGATGCCACAACAAAAATCCATAATAGCCCTAAAAGAAAGCGACATTGATAAAAACAAACTAAATATTTATCCTATACACGATAGAGACCATGCCTCCAAGGACAAATTACCCGTTTGGCATATAGGATGCAGCTTCAAAGCGTTAATCTAGGACTTGTCTAAATAAAGATTCTAGTGTATTTTCCTAGTACAGTACTACAGTAGTAAGTATAACTAAAGA
Source organism: Nesometra sesokonis (assembly GCA_025631205.1). Classification (NCBI taxonomy): domain Eukaryota; kingdom Metazoa; phylum Echinodermata; class Crinoidea; order Comatulida; family Antedonidae; genus Nesometra; species Nesometra sesokonis. The sequence goes on along the minus strand of JAOTQE010059115.1, from coordinate 17,648 downwards.
ATTAACTAATTAATTTTTATATTTTTGACAGTATTGAAGCAGGCACTCCCCCATTGGTGAAGACAGCAGCAACCCTATTTAAAAATCTCTGTTATGATTATCGAGAACAGCTACTAGCTGGCATAATTGTTGCAGGATGGGATGAAGAAAATGGTGGACAGGTATGTAATGATTGAATAAGTCCATGGAAACTAAATAATTCCATCTGGTTTCACATTCTTTAAATTATACTAAAGTATGTATGTGATGTTGGCAGCCTAGCTAAATACGTTTATTACCTCCACCAAAGAAGGAGGTTGTTTTTTTATTGGGGTTTGTGTGTATGTTCGCAGCATAACTTAAAAAGTAATCGATTCTGACAAAATTTTCAGGGAATTTAGAAATGACCCAAGGAACAATTGATTAAATTTTTGTTAAGATTCATGGCCGCATGCACATGTGGGCGCATCTAAAAAAAATATGGTGTCCAGTGAACGATCTGTAGTGAGGCTTCACGCTACACTGATATTTCATAAAGGAAATAATTGGCCAGATCGTGGTCACCTCATAGCAATCATTAGTATCTACACGCTGCTCTTAGAATGGTAATCCTTATTGTAAAACAGCCAATCAGCACTGTATAGTGACTTTGTGGTAAACGCGCTTACCTCCTGCCTTCCAATCTAAAAACAAAAGGACAGTGTGTACAGAAATTGTAAACGGTTAAAGTTGCATTTGAACACAGGAACTTTGAATTAAAATTAAGCATGCTAACCACAAAGCTAAGGCACCGATTTTTTCTTTGACAATATGGATAACCACGCTTATAACTTGTATTAATATTATTACAAAATCCAGGATTTCAGTCGCTCAGCAGAATCTTTGTAATTTTTGACAACAATCATTTAACATTGATGGTTTCATAACCATAACCTTGCTATCTCTGCAATGTTTATCTTTGTAGGTTTTCACTATACCACTGGGTGGTATGATGGTACAGCAACCATTTAGTATCGGTGGTTCTGGTAGTACGTACATATATGGTCATGTTGATGCCACATACAAAGAGAATATGACCAAAGAAGAATGTATGACATTTGTTTCTAATGGTAAGCTGTTTCATTTTGTGCAAATTACAATATTGTATTTTTATTTTCATGGATATGTGGCAGAGCCAAGCTAAATGAGACATAAGCCGGAAAATTTAAAATTGAGTTTTTTATGGATTATAAAACTGCACATTATTATCTTTAACATGCAAAAAAATCACTTTCATACGATGTTTCCTTGCTAAATTATGAACAATCAAAGTTCAAACATTAAAAATGTAAGTTTTGAGAAAACTGCATTTGAAAATTGTTTATCCGTATATATTGACTAAGCAAGGTCATTTTAAATTGCATTTTTAAAAACATTTTTGATCCAATATCTGAAATTATTAAGGTAATTAAGGTGAACTGTATTAAAATATGAAAAAGATACCTTTTGGAACAAATTCTATGTACTCGATGTTCGTTAGTGTGTACAGGTTTCGGCCATATCTCATGGCTGAGATTCACCACTACAATGGCACCCTCTTTTGTGATTCACCACTACAATGGCACCCTCTTTTGATGAAGTAAAAAACTAGATGCCACCCTAATGAGCGAGGGCTCTGATGAGACTGAGTAAACTGCTGGCAGTTCCAAACCAGGGTCTTTGTTTAAGCTGGGTTGATGTTGATATATTTCAATGGCTTCTCTGATACGGCTGATAGTGTTAAACAGCTTATGGTAAGATGGAACACCATATTTTCTATATATCACCGCGGTCCTTTCAGAAACATAGTGTATGCTCATCGGAAACTTGGAGATCCTGTCCCTATTCGGTTGATCGGAATGTTCACAAGGGATGCGAGGGTGGAAATCGAACATTCATTCTTGGTAACTGTTCATGCGCAACACCTTTTTCACATGGCTGATCTCAGACTTACGTTTTTCTTCATTGGAGACAAGTTTGTCCGCTCGATTAAGTAGAGTCCGTGGAAAACTAGCATTTGCAACTTATGTCTCATTTGGCTTGGCTCTGCCACATATGGAAAATATCATACTCTTCTTTGACTCATACAATATTTTGCCAGAGCTTTTACAATATTTCTCCTAACAAATTATAATTGACAGTGTTATCAGTGAACGTGCAATCACAACACTGGGCTTATGGTTTATAGTCCTATAAAAAGACTTGTTTTACCAACAGAAACAGGTGTTAGTGGCAGTGGCAGCGCCAGGAATTCCCCGACGGCAGGGCAATCCCCTGACAGTGAGTGCACCCTTGGCAGGATCCAGCAAAATGGGGCGGGGTACCCTCCAAGGTCCAGGTGGGCATGGGTTGATGGTTTGATTTTGCCAGGAAAAAAACAAAAAACATGATTTCCCCATTTTGCGTGTCCTGATATCCCGTTTTGGCCCATTTTATAATTATCTATTTGTTATTTTTAGGGTTTATTTTAGACCTGGAGCTCCTAATATTGGGGGGGGGGGGGGTCGCACATAATAATTTAAGTCTGTCAAACATGATTTTTTTTTTAATATAGGGCTGCTTTTACTGCTGAGTTTCTTACCATTCTCCATTTATGTATTTTGTTATTATTTTTGGGATAATCCTATGTATATAGACAAAATTTTGAGAAATATAAAAACTTTATAAGATTTAGGTTGGTCGGAATTGTGCAACACAAAGGCATAATTATTGTTGTTGTTTTGATGTTATTTTTATTATTATATGCATTGTTTATATTTTTTAAATACATTTCTTTTTATAGCACTGGCACTTGCTATGTTCAGGGATGGATCAAGTGGAGGTATCGTTCGTCTAGCTTGCATTTCAAAAGATGGTGTGGAAAGAAGAACAATACTCGGAGACAAATTACCTAAATTCTATGAAGGATAGGCGCAGTACAGACTCAATAAAATTTATAGTCGAAAGTCGAATCCAAAGTGTCATTGAAAGTATGTTTGACCTCGCTAATATTCCACTTACAGATTCTTAATTAATGGAAAACGCATCAATGTGGCATGAAAAATAACTTTCACTTAGAAAAGAAACATTCAACTTAGGCATAGTCAACTTCTAAGGACGAGTTTGACTGTAATATCACCACTTCATATTTGGTTTATAAAATTGTATTGTAAATTGAGGACATTTTCAGTATCAGGAAAAAGGGAATTTGCAATGAGATGTAACATGAAGTTCATGCATTGATCAATCATTCCTGAACAAAAAATTACAATACACTTTTTTTGTATTTCATCCTGTATATTCATTTACATCTAGCAAAAGTAACTCGGCAATTACATGATGGTCATATTATCATGCTTATAAACCAAGACTCATTACCCTTTACAGGGCTTAGGCAGTGGTGGTGTTGTGTTTAGTTGTGGGAATAATCCTAGTATTTGGTAGGATTGAACCTACAATCTTGTGATTTGTAGCTAAGCATATTAACCACCAAGCTATTTTTCCACTACAAAATACCCTTTTATTTCAATGGGAAGAATAATGAACAAATTAATTAATGATGTGGTTGTCCAGTCACAGTGTGTTATCAGTAAAAGCAAAAATTAAGTACAGTGCTTTCATGCATCTATTTTCTTTTTTCTGAAGCCTCATTCGCACTGTAATGTTTTCCGTAAAACTAACAGACTTACTGGTTGGGTCGACTGGAAAGACCGATCAGAACGGTTCTCTAACTTTGCTACCCGTCATAAAAAAGTTGCATTAAGTTACTTAATCAGTTTGGTACTTCTAAAGCTCCTCTAACTAGAGCTAAAATACTGTATGCCAATCAATTAGATCTTAATGTGTGGCTTAAGGCTTCACATGGTTCCTGTTAGGCTAATAGTTCTCTCCATGTTCTTTTCATGAACATTTAAAAAACATGTACTCAATGCGGATTTTATATGTCCGAGGCGTATACAAGATTTAGGGAAGGGAATGCTCAAAAGTTTTCATGGACATTTAAAAAACATGTACTCAATGATGGTTATCCTTTTAGTATACTGCCAAAAATTGGAAGAAGGCATTATATCCAAAATCCTAGTTTTGAGATATTGAACAAAATGCTTTTTTGTTTATGTATACTCTGTGTGGATACAATGCCTAAATATCATATTAATTACATATTTCTGGGCATTTTTTTGGGATATATGATCAATTCACATGATAGATGACATCAATAGGATGTCCTAGAACCAAAAATCCTCAAAATCTCACAAAATGTGGATATAATGAATTTTTTCCAATTCATGGCAGTATACTGTATCACATCTCAGACAAATTTGTTAATAAACTACATAAAGCAGTGTACAAAGCGTTGTTGAATGAATTCATTATTTCTTACTATTGTTGTACTATACATTTGCAAAATATGTTCTTGTTAATAATATCCACACATCTAAATAAATATATAATTTACTACAGTATATAAAATTTCCATCTACCTATACTTTTCTACCTGCAAAAAATTGTAACCATACAGTAAAACTGCCCACAAAACTGCAACTACATATAAATCCATAATTTAGAAAAGTGCTTATTTCATTACCCAACACCAGACTCTGATATTAATATATCAAGAAAAAAGAATACAAAATACAGTTATCTATTATAATAATTCCACCACCTTTTTTTAATACAATCTATATTTGATAATTATCTAAATTTTACTAGCCTCTGAAACAAACCTTTCAGTAATAATGTGCACAAATAATAGTAAAGCGTCAGTACCCTTCCCTGTATTTCTAGCCACCTACCTTTTTCTTTAATGACCACGTCAAAATATACTGCAATAAGAAAACTATAAAAATGGTGTTTCTTCCCATGAAATTTATTCATGAGTTGACGTTTTTATCACATACAATTAAAATGAAATTGTTTTTTACACAATGTTATTAAAATAAGTCGCTTTAAAGTATTAAGTAAAAAATGTGGAATTTATAAGTCCGAAATTGTAATATACAGTGGCGTATCCAAGATTCAGGGGAATGCTCAAAACACAAACTACAAACATCCTGTAGAATGAGCTAACACCTAAAAGGTTGCATTGTTTTTAGGCATGCAAGACTGACAAAATAAAAATCTAAATGTGATTTTCAAAAACAATTGAATTTTATGTGCTTAATCCCAAGGCCTAAGCGCTTCTCAGTTATTACCTCCAGTCATTGGAAACAAAATGCCTATTGAACAAAACCCATTAATGTTGATGCTTTAGCACATATTGCATTTCTACCCACTTATACTCCTGGGTGGAGCGAGGCAACTGACCAGAACTTGATTGGAAGTCTACAACACAATCGCTGCATCAACTGTTTCCACATTATTTTCAACGTAGATATGATTCCCATCCAGGACCTGAAGCCCGTCTTTCTGTCGAAACAAAACACGGCATTTTCGATTGTTAAAAAAAAAATGATTTTCACAACGGTGGCCATGACTTAAAGTTCCCATGAACTTACACTGATCTCCCTCCACACATTTATTACTATTTTATATATACCTTTTTTAGATCTTAAATTGTATACAGTAAATTGTTTTATGATATGTGTGGAAAATAAAAAAATAAAACAAACGGAAACAACTGACTGAAAAAGATGTTGCTGTTGAATAACAATTAACAGGAAAACAGGCTTTGGATTAACCGCCAGCTACTATTTACAATGTTGACCTTATGTCCAGTGGCGGCGCCAGGAATTCCCCGACAGGGAGGGCAACCCCCGACAGATAGGCCAAGTTTGAGTTGAGCATGTTCCCGGTTTTCGATTTGACATGCCAAAAAAAGTTTTTGCCATATTTTGCATGCGTTTTTAGGTCGTTTGGTATACTGGGGGCTCGCCTGGACCAACAGAGCCCCAACAAGATTTTTTCCCCCGACGGGAGAAGGGGCAAAGGTCTTCCAATGAGGGCCTGTAGCGAACCTAGCGCCGCCACTGCTTATGTCCAATTCCTTTTACAGCAACTTTATTTTTTGTCTATTTCAATATTATCAGCCTCTTTAACAATTTTAGAAAAGGAATGTTTACATCAATAATGGAATGTATTCAATTATTTATCAATCTTTCAATTTAAAATTAAAATGTACACAACTAACTTGTGTTGTACACACTGTATACAGTAACTATAAATAGTAAAAAATACATAATAGTGTTAATTATAATAAATGCATCAAACTCGAGTATAATGGCTTGCATGAAACAGAAGCAACCATTCACTGGTCTGCATGTTACACAAATTACCTCAACATTTTTATTTCAGAGTGCAAAGATGCCTTGGTGTTTTTTCCCAAATGAGATACTTTGCAAAAACACTTTGAGAGTAAATATTTTAAATGTTAATTAGAATTTAATTTTTTACATTACACAATTATTTAAAAATAAAAAAAAACAGCAGCCGGCAGAAAATCCAGCCATAATTATTTTTGCGGCAGTCAAAATTAGTTTTCTGGGCTCTGTAGAATTTACAAATGTATACTTTCTACAGAAAACCAAGTTTGATCTCATCATAGTTCCAACATATTTGAATCTGTAATAGGTATTTATCACCATTATTAGTTGACAGTCAATCCCTATGGGCAAGAGCGTCGATTTGAGTTGAAAAGTGGGGGGGGGGGAAGACAAGAAGTTGCAGTGGTGGCGCGTGCAACGAGGAGGGTCTGGGTGGGCGTGGTTTGCCCGGTTTGGTTTTGATAAGCAAAAAAAAACCTCATTTCTCCATTTGTATGTCTATTTTTCTATTTTTAGGGTCAATTATACATTATTTTTATTGATAAAAAAATTGAAAGGTTTTCCACTTTTTTTCAACTTTTACATTTTTTCATACATTTACAAAAAGTGGGGGCACAATTGATATCCCGTCCCCCACATTGAAAAGTGGAGGACGTGTAACCCTGTCTCCCACAAATCAACGCCCATGCTTATGGGTGCTGTCAAAGATATAAACAATTTAACAATTACTTAAAAGTTATAGAAATTATAATTATTTTTATAGGTAAAAAGGGGACCATCCCCACAATTTATTCCCTCTGCACATAATTAATTTCCACCAAATAGTTTCAAAATGACACCCCTGAAATGGTATAGTGTATATGGGAATAATATTTTAAAATTATAGAATACGGTTTCTTGAAACTTGAGAGGCTCTTTGCACTGGGGTCGTGATATGTTTGACATATCCACGTATTGTTTATCGTCCTTATCCGAGAAGACTTGTTCCACCACCAGAAGGATGGTGCAAGCGGACCTCGAACCTGTGCTGTTGTTTTAGTACGGTTCACGGTTCTCCTGCTTTAAACGCTCATCCATACAACTCGCACCTGTACAGATTATCATTCAAGGTAAAGTGGGACATGCATGTTATTTTCTATAAGCTGGTGCACTATAACTTAAATTTCTAAACGCAACATACTGAATTGACAAATTAGCAAAACTAATGATTATCAACTTTATAGAAGATAGACAATAAAAATGAAATTGATTCAAGACCCAACTTTTACCATCACTTAGTCTAGATGAAAAATATCTAGTCAAACTTTGCCAAGTCAAATCTGAAATTCCATTGAAAAACAATTCAACAGAGAACAAAATTTGACTTGGAGATTGTTATGAAAATGAAAATGAAAAATACAACAATGTCGCAGAGCCAAGCCAAAGGAGGTACTGTAAAAGCCAAAAAATTGAAAATTTAGTTGATTTAAACATTCAGTATTTATGAATTAAGCAATACATTGTCATCTACATTAAAACAAATCTGTTTTATATGATGTTCCTTGCAAGGTTATGAACAAAGTTCGAAAATTTAGAATGTAAGTTTTAAGAAACTGCAGTTGAAAACTGTGCACTGTGACAAAGCATGGTAATTTTAAATTGTATTTTTTAACACATTTCTTGACTATACATCTGAAAATTGTTAATTTAGTATGAAAGTTGAATGGTTAATGTTATTGAGATAAGCAAAATATTGCAAAATGTGACAATTTTCTTTTTTCTGTCTATTGCGAAAAACTAGCTTTGTGACTTATGCCTCCTTTGATTTGGTTCTGCCACAAGTGTGCACAGTATATAAAGCATCAAGGTGACACCTTTATTAAGGAGTTTTAGGAATGGGTGTGTTGCAATTACCATGATAAATATTAATTTTCTCTGGACAATTAAAGTATTGGTCAAACACATTTGCATAGCCTTTATCACGCCACCACACACATAGCTGCCTGTTCCAGCTACACGGCAATACGTGGAATAAATCCGGATGCTCAAGACTTAGCAGTGAGAAGAAATCTTGGTCTCCTAGATGTCCTTTGAAATGATACTTCTCTGTTAACTTTTTAACATTTTTACCATCAAGATATGTGTGGTACAAGGTGTTTCGGCGCATACGATCAAGATCTAAGAGGAGAACACCGCTGTTAAAACCAGTTAAACCATTTGGTGGTGGATCTCCAACAAGGGTTCCCCGGTTTTCAGAACGATACAACGAGAACAAATGGCGGTATACAGGTTGCTGTTCATGTGCTATCCCAATGACATTGTTTCCTTTAAAAAGATCAAAGTGATCAAATAACTGCTTAATGTCAGTTTTAAATATTAGATCAGTATCAAGCATGAGCAGATGATGAATGTATTCAGGCATAACGTGCTGATGGATGGCAATCGATAGAAAGAATATGGCATCTTTGTAGTATGGATGTCCCCCACTAACATGCTGTTGCAGCATAGATACCATCGGTGCAAGCTCTTTTGCAAGCTCATCAATATCCAGAAAGTTAAACTGTAAAAGAAAAATTGTTTAAAATCAAACATTATAATTTTTAAATCATATGTCAAGTACAATTATTGATTTTACCCAAACGCCACAATCTCTTTATCTATTCAAAAGAGAAATGCTAAATTTGTTAAACATAGTCTACAATGTGTTGATATGTAATATATAGTAGTTTTATTTTTATAACATTACAATTGGGTGCATTTTCTTTTCTTCACGTACTCCTGGCAAAAAATCTTCTTATGGTTAAGTGTTATTTATTGTAAAAATGTAAATTTTTCGTGAATAATTAAAGATCTGATTGATTTTAAAGTTGTGATCCCAACAACAAGAACTGAAACAAGGTTCTTCAGTCCACTTAACTGTAGCGTGGACCAAAATAAAAACATCATTACCTGATATTTATGAGCTGCAAGTTTTTTGTTTGTAATGTCTTGCATAATTTCCATAATTGCCTGTCTACCGGGTTTATCAACGACAAAGAAGAAATGCAGATTAATTGAGGATCTATCAAGTATTGAGATCATACATTCCTCAAACCTTGTCTTCAGATATGGTCTTGTGTCAGTATTTGTAAGACTTTGAATGACATGGTATGGGAATTCACCAGTTCCTGTGCTGTCTGCGATGACCTTGGGTGGAATCGGAGGCTGCTGCTGCTGCTGGAAGTTCTGGTGCTGGTTCCCAGGATTAACAGGTGGATGCTGGATGTTTGGAATTTGTGCCCCATGTCCAGGTACCTCAGGTTGTTGATTCTGCACCACTGGTTTGGGTGGTACCTTGCCAGCTACAAATTGGTTTTGTTGTTGGGGTTGATCACCAAATGCATGAACCTTTTTTTGATCTTTATTTGGTTTCACTTGTTGACCAACTCTATGTTCTATGTGAACAACATCCACATGATCACCATGTACAAAGCTGATGGGCTCATCTGGCAAATAACGGTCATGTCCGTGGATGTCTTTTGAATTAGTTGGACCCGTAAACAAAAATATTGCGTAGAGTATGAAAAACACAAAAGTCATTAGAAACAAAATGCGAAGTAACTTCCATCGTAGAACATTTACTAACAAGTTGCTATCATACGATGATTTGGATCTAGGCCTACGGCGTGTTCGAGAATTGTTTACAAACTGCATGCCTTTAGTCTGCTCTTGTTTCGTATCCCTCTGAGAAGGCCTAGGGCTATTGTCCGGTTCACCAGCTCCACGGCGCATTTGTATTCTTGTGTGTGAATCTTTTTGGTGGCTAGTTGGCAGCCCAGGCCTCCTCCCCTACTACTAACTAGAATAAAATCTTAGGCTTTGACGTCCTGAAAAACGATGAACAACCAGAATATCTGTTACTTAAAATATGGTTATCTATTTAAATTACTAATATTTTTATTCCAATATAATGCTTAGATTTCAAGTAAGATTAACGTTTCAAATACTTGCCTGGCCTACATCCACTTCTTTCTAATCAATTAAGGCGACGTACACAAAACAGGGAACAGGGTAACAAAAATGAAACATTCCATTAATCAAACATTGATTTATTCATATATTGTAACTAAATACAGATATATGTTAAATACAATTTTCAAATCTTGATTTTTAATACAAAGAAAAATGTTGAAACTAAAAATATGTTTATCTTGTATTATCTTTTAATTAAAAAATAATATTTTTCACCCTTAAATATAATGCGCTAAACCATTCGATTGGCAATTCCTTGTTCATGTTTTACACGATGCCAAGCCTGGATTTGGAAAAGAGAAAATCTTACGCGGTCTACTTCAAAATTTGTAAACAAAACAAACTTAAAAATACTAATTTATAACTTTCAGTGACACTAGGCAAATGGTATTTTAGCCTAAAGTTTAGGCAGATAAAGCACAAAATATGTAAGTACAAAGTTGTTTTGAAATGGACAAAACTAATATTAGTAAATTAACCATACGTAGGCAGGGGGTAGGTCTATGCCTAGGCCTATAAGCCTTGCAGCCTAAGTTAGTACTGCGGATGAGCCTGTAGGATGTATTTGCTCCGGGACGTTTCGCCCGGTCTGGGCCGGGAGTGCATGAAGTCTATATTATGTATATCTATATTTATATCTTTTGTAAAAGTGATCGCTTGTGCAAAATTTACGTTAACTCAATAATCATTTAATTATACTTTTCAAGTTCCTCTTCTTTAAAGTTATTATAGTTTATGCTAAAATAGGCCTAGGGGGCCTAGGCCTCTAAAGTTACCGACTTTGAAACACCGTTAACCAAACTCACCAAAAGGATACTATTTTGTTTTTGTAATTATCGGTTTTGTACAAAAACCAATTAGCACTTTAAAGGAAGTCCTTTGTTCAAGCCTGAAGACCCATAGTGGTGGAGCTTATTTCCAGTTTCTGTAGCGTGAAGCGGATGAGAGTATGATACTCCCCCTGGATGGGACGCTAGTCCATCGCATGTTACTTCCCAGCAATTTGATGTTACCCCTCATGTAGACTGTATGTGAGTGAACAAGCAACTGGCGTGAGTGAGTCTCCAACCACCGACATCTCGATTGGGATTCTGAACGGCAACCACTGCGCCAACTGCTCCCACAAATCGGCACTGTACCTTGGTGGTTAATACTCCTGTCTTCCAGTCTAAAATCTGCAAATAAGGACAGTCTGTACAGAAATTGTAAACGGTTAAAGTTGTATTCGAACCCTGAAACTTTGAACTGCAAGATAAGTGTGCTTACCATAACACTACTTTCACAGAATAAAAGGCCCTATAAAAAAAATTATTAGTTTATCACCCCCGCCCGCATCACTTTTTGGAGAAAATCCAGATTTTTTTTTTTTTTTTTTTTACTCATTTTACTATTCAAACGGTCGTTTTTCTTTTATATTCACTTGAAATGCTTTGGATTTTCTTAACATAAGTTTATGTGATCGGTTATTGAGCTCACAACGATGTACACAACCAGGAATAGGCCTACAGTGATCAATACTCGCTGCAGGCTGGTGCGCTGATATATCTGCCATGTGTTTGAGTGAGTCTAAAATAACGGACGACCCTTGTAAAAAAAAATAAATAGAAAAATAACCTCCCGCTCTCATCAGTTTTTATGCTGTGGTAGTAGGGTGATAAACTAATAATTATTTGTATGGGGCCTAATTACACTTATAACGTATATTAATATCCCTTCAAAAGTGAGGATTTCAGTCGCTCAACGGATGTTTATGCTCTCCAAGTGCTTCTAGTTTAGAAATAGGTTGCTTAACTTACAAGTTCTGTATATTTCAAGATTCTGCAAACTCTAATGATCAAAAAATCAATTTAAAAATATTGGATGACACTTTTATTTTTTTACTTAACTATTAATATTAATATAATTATAATTAATTAATGAATACATGCTTTTTTTCTAGATCAGTTGATTTACAATGAATGAACATGTGACCTCAAGTTCTGATAGCCACTTAAGTTTGAGAACCAAATACCAAGAATTGATGCAAAATCTACAAACTAGACAGAACACTCTAAGGTCAAAATTTGCACAAAATGTAAAAGGAAGTCCAAAAAGAAGCAGACAAAAAGATCAGATGTAATTATAATTCATTGATATTAAGTACTTAGATAAAGTATATTTTATATTAATTTTTGACAGAAATTTGTATTGCATAACTAATAATACTAACAGGTAATAGGCACTGGTGTTTAACAAATTTTGTTCAATTTTTTTAGGGGTATTGAGGGATACTTAATACACTGATCTACCAGCATGGACAGACCATCCAACTGACAGTGCAGACTTGTGAATTATTGATGAAAATTTAATCATGCCGCTTCTAAAAATCAGAAGGGCTCATATTCCAGTGACGCATTTAAGACTACAGTCAACTCTTCCAATACCCGACTCTCCGCAAGCCGGAATTCACGAAAAACCAGACTTTTTTAAAAGTCCCTAATTTTTCCTATTCCTATTCTATATATCTTAATACTAAATTCAGAAAACCGGACTTTCCAGAAAGCCGGAAAATAATTGCCGGCCCGAGGGTGTCCGGTATTGGGAGAGTTGACTGTATTACCAATTTAGAAGGGGCGTTTATTCACAAGGATGTTTGTCAAATGGGGAACAAAGACAATCTTCACTTTAGGAGAGGCACTTATTCAAATGGAGTGCTTATCTGAGTAGTGGTCATGGAGTGCTTATCTGAGTGGTGGTCATGGGGTGCTTATCTGAGTGGTGGTCATAGAGTGCTTATCTGAGTGGTGGTCATGGAGTGCTTACTATTTGAGAGGTGGTCATGGAGTGCTTATCTGAGTGGTGGTCATGGGTTGCTTACTATTTGAGAGGTGATCATGGAGTGCTTATCTGAGTGGTGGTCATGGAGTGCTTATTTGAGAGGTGGTCATGGTGTGCTTATCTGAGTGGTGGTCATGGGGTGCTTATCTGAGTGGTGGTCATGGAGTGCTTATCTGAGAGGTGGTCATGGGATGCTTATCTGAGTGGTGGTCATGGAGTGCTTATCTGAGTGGTGGTCATGGGGTGCTTATTTGAGTGGTGGTCATGGGGTGCTTATTTGAGAGGTGGTCATGGAGTGCTTATCTGAGAGGTGGTCATGGAGTGATTATCTGAGAGGTGGTCATGGGGTGCTTATCTGAGAGGTGGTCATGGGGTGCTTATCTGAGTGGTGGTCATGGGGTGCTTAACTGAGTGTTGTTCATGGGGTGCTTATTTGAGAGGTGATCATGGGGTGCTTATTTGAGAGGTGGTCTTCTTATTCAAATGGCATACAGTACTTATATGAGAGGTGGTCATGGGATGCTTACATTTTTAAGAGGTGGTCATGGGATGCTTACTATTTGAGAGGTGGTCATGGGGTGCTTATCTGTGAGGTGGTCATTGGGGTGCTTATCTGAGTGGTGGTTATGGAGTGCTTATCTGAGAGGTGGTCATGGAGTGCTTATTTGAGTGGTGGTCATGGGATTCTATTCTTATCTTAGTGGTGATCATGGGGTGCTTATTTGAGAGGTTGTCATGGGGTGCTTATCTGAGTGGTGGTCAGGGGTGCTTATCTGAGTGGTGGTCATGGAGTGCTTATCTGAGTGGTGGTCATGGGGTGCTTATCTGAGTGGTGATCAGGGGTGCTTATCTGAGAGGTGGTCATGGGGTGCTTATCTGAGAGGTGGTCATGGGGTGCTTATCTGAGTGGTGGTCATGGGGTGCTTATTTGAGTGGTGGTCATGGAGTGCTTATCTGAGAGGTGGTCATGGAGTGCTTATTTGAGTGATGGTCATGGAGTGCTTATCTGAGTGGTGGTCATGGAGTGCTTATCTGAGAGGTAGTCATGGAGTGCTTATTTGAGTGGTGGTCATGGGATTCTATTCTTATCTTAGTGATGATCATGGGGTGCTTATTTGAGAGGTTGTCATGGGGTGCTTATCTGAGTGGTGGTCAGGGGTGCTTATCTGAGTGGTGGTCATGGAGTGCTTATCTGAGTGGTGGTCATGGGGTGCTTATCTGAGTGGTGGTCAGGGGTGCTTATCTGAGTGGTGGGCATGTGGTGCTTATCTGTGAGGTAGTCATGGGGTGCTTATCTGAGTGGTGGTTATGGGGTGCTTATTTGAGTGGTGGTCATGGGGTGCTTATCGGAGTGGTGGTCATGGAGTGCTTATCTGAGTGGTGGTCATGGGGTGCTTATTTGAGAGGTGGTCTTATTCAATTCATTTTTGTACAATTAATTCTCCTAAAACTGATCACCCTTTCTCCTGTTTTGTTCAGAAGTCTCACCACAATACAAGCCTCATGGTCAAATCAAAAAGGTATTGGTGCCTCCAAAGTGAGCACAAAATAAGACAAAGATACGAGAATTTCAAATTTCCATCTTTGGAAACATTGTTCTGAAAGAATCACCCACAAAGTACTCTAAAAATAAATATTTAAAAAGACCATCATTTTGAGAAAATCTGTTTGAAGGACCTTTTTTCTGCATGAAAACTGACTTAAAGCAAAATGTCTCAAAAATTTGACTTCAAACCTATTTTGGTGATTATATCAATCTGATCTCACCTACTATGGGACTCATTTTGTGGTGAGACCTCACATTTTATCCAAACAGTCTGTTTCAAGAGAGTCACTATTACCTTTATATGCATTTTGGAACTGGTATTTCATGAAATTCTCTTTTTGTGTGTTAACGCTAGTACATTATCCTTTTTTGTAACATGTCACCTAAATATCCATGTTATTTTATCAATTTATTTATTTTTCATTTTGTGTCGCGTCGAATAGCGAGTTTTCTCGCCACTTACACAATGAAAACTACATCTTTCTTTCTAAACCAAGTCTCATTATTCATTATGAGGCTTAGGAAGTGGTGACGTCACTGTAGGATGAGAACTATGTCATGCTTTCTAAACCCAGTCTCATTATGAGGCTTAGGGAGTGTGGCTGTTAAGTCATGGGAAAGAACCCACAGTCAGGTTCAAACAGGACCTCAGAATTAGAAGGCAAGCATGTTAACCACCAAGTTAAACATATATCTGAAACATTGATGTAAATTTTTGTTATTAAATGTTACAACAATTATTGAAATTATATAGTAAATGACTAATTCTTATAATTTTCCTCTTTTAATGTAGTTTACAGAACTCAAGTGCCAAGCGCTTAAAAACTGGAAATGAGAGGCCAATATCAACTAATTCAAGAAAGATGAGTAGTTCTGCAAAGCAGAAAACCTCCACACCTTATAAATACAGGGACTATCCCAGACTTTCAAATCATAAACCGGTTTCAACTAGTTTGAAGCGAAAAAATGCAGATAACCTCAGATCCAGTCATCCAAAAACTGCTAAAATAAATGATTTTACTATGAGTAGTCCAAATCGTAGACCAAAAAAGCCATACCCCACACCATTACGAGCCAAAAATACTACTGATAGGTCCTTTTTACAACAGCAGCAAACCTCAACTCCAAAGTCAATGCTAAAGAGCAGAACCAGCAAGAATAATCGTGACCTTCCATTACATGAATCAGAAAAAGAAAATACCAGTGGTCTTAGAAGATCATTACGACTATCTGATAGCCCACATTTTCATTCAGATGCATTGAGATTAAACTATCATAATGAAATGATGAAGCGGAGAAGACTGTCAAATGAGAGGTTGAATGATTCATATATAAAACAGCTAGATCATACAGGCAACAACCGGTCTAATCCAGTTCAGGCAAAGAATCTTACACCAGGACCAAAATCCATACTGCTACCTAGTAGGAGAACAAGAAGGGTATGTTTCAAAACTTAAGATTCATTCACAAAAGATCTGATTTTAGATCAGAATGGCTATCGATCCAAAATAAAAACATCACTGGTAAACCATAGAGCCGCATACCGGATGCACACTGAAAATTTTCTCCTTGTTTCATTTCTGATCTGGTTTGATAGCAAATTTAATTTTGTTCTCTTTTTACACATACCCAAGTTCTCATAAACCTTGAATTCAGAGTTTTGTACTCTATTTTGCTTTTAAGCTTTTTTCATTTTTTACTGATATTACATAATAAGATGGATACCTCTACAGCTCCTCATCAATTAAATTATCCATATTGGATCAAAATTTGTTTTTTGTTTTTTACTTTATTTTGTATGTTTTATTTATTTTGACTATTTAGCTTGTAAGTGGTTAATGCTGGCTTTCAGAAATCAGTTATAATATTAATACAGAAAGGATTCTATTCTTGTAATAAGCAATGTGTAGTTTTGAGAACCACCTCAAAGATGTAAATATTAGCAATACATATTGTTTCCATGCTGTAATATTAAACAATACATTTTATCCTATTATAAATTATGGATATGTGAATGGAGTTCAATTTGTTTATTCTCTTTTATAATTACAGTACACTTTTAAATAATTGACATTTTATCAATAACAGCATTTCAATTTGGATATTACATCAAGTAAAAAAGCCTCAATCCACCAGAATGCCTTGTATTTATCAAAAAGGTTAGCATTTTTGGTATAAATTTGCACCAGGTTTGATAAAAATATATTTTATTTCTTTGTTGAATTTTTCAGACACCAAATCGAGTTAGTTTTCGGTTACAGGACACAAGCCCAAATCAATCGGTCCTTGACCAAAGTGGTAAAGTACAACCACTACTTGGATATGATTGGATAGCTGGCTTGCTTGACGCAGAGGACACCATCTCCGAGAGGTCTGATTCTTATTTTGAAGAGTTGAAGAATTTCCGCCGAGTTAACAAGGAAGATTGTGTTTATAGACAAACAGATGAGAGGTATTCAATCTATACTAAACAAAAATAAATATCCTATACTGTATACCTTCTCTTGAATATTCTTGTTTCCAGCTTAACCACTGCTGTATCTATAAGATGGTATTAAAATCAAATAAAAATGTTTATTTTCAATAGAAATTCATCCTCTATGGTACTTGGATTGCCAGCAGCAACAATCACACATCCCACTGACACACATCAATGTAAGTTGAAATGGTTTTTATTATTTTTTTATTATTGAATTTTAATAATTCACAATAGTAATTTAATTGTCAACACATTTTTCTCAAAACTGTCACAATAGACGTCCTAATCATACCAGCTTTAGCCAGACCACTTCTGGCATTAAAACAAAAATTGATCATTTTAGTTTATGAATAATGTTGTTATCAGGTTATTTTCAATGCGATTTGTAGAGCTGTGCGGTTAAGTAATTCTAGGTTTTGGCTCCTTCGTCAATGCATTGCCTGATCTGCTGACAATAAGTACAAAGAAACGACCTAAGATGTTTTATTTTATGGCAACATACCATTTAAGACTGCATGTCCGAGAAAACCAGGCAGTATGACAAAATCGGGGAGAATGAGGGTTGGCAATTTTCATTCAT
>JAOTQE010059104.1:0-19062 GCA_025631205.1 Nesometra sesokonis | reverse complement strand
GGAAATCACAAAAAAATCACCGGAAGTTAGTGGACTCATAATGCATTATGGTATACACTGAGTTTGCGCAGTTGTATATTTTTAATTGATTTGATTGGATGTTATTTTATCGGATAATCCGAAATTCCTGCGGAAACACGGCCTTAGATTCTGAACCGTAACCGCCCACCAAAGGCTCCCACAAATATTATGTTTGATTGTTGATACCACTATGTAATTCATACTGCATAGGCCTATTGGTTTGTTGAAATAAATATTATATCATTTTTTTTCTTTTCTCAATATGTTTTTGCAATATCGATTTTTTTTAAACCTCAACGGAAACTTATAATTTAGGATTTTAATATATATTCATTTTTTAATAATGTTATGTCATGTTATTGAATGAATTTGAAGTTGAAAAAAAGTAAAAATTCCACCCTCTATAAATTGAAGAGTGTAGCAAACTTTTAATCACCGTTGAGGGAGCCCTAATTATTATAGCCAATAAGAAAAAAGAAACAGCGAGATATCATTTTAGGTAATTTGTTTTATATTATTACAAGGTTTTACATGTTAATCTGTAAAATTATCATTTTTGATTTTGCTGATTCCAAAATATTAATTCCAATCTTGTTATGCATTGATAATTAAAATCTGTCATACGGTTTCATTCAGCTGGATTTCAGTTGAGTTAGGCCTAAAAAATGAATTCTATATATGTTTTCCCAAGCAGATATTTTCCTGAAAATGTGTGTATGTCGGTTGGATTGTTTAGTAGATCTTATTACTAAACCTTATTATACAATTTAATTTTCTATTATTTATTAGGCTATTTTAGAATAATTTTAAGCCTATGCATTTCTTACAAATTTAATGAAAACACATAGTGCATACATTTTTCGGAATAAATATATAATTGTTTGTAAAACTCGGCAAAATATCAAGATTTAAAAAAAGTTACCGACCCTAATTTCTTAAGATTAATTTTGAGGTTTGTCAGGCTTGGGCAACACAAAGATTGCATTAGTCCTTTAGATTTCTGCAATTCATTACTTGCTAATTCATCCAAGGAAAACATAAATTCAATGCAAGTTTTGCAAAATCGGGCAGCGCGCATGATTTTTGAGTTGCCTAAGCGCACGAGTACTACCCCCTCCCTCTCTTAAAAAATTGGAGTGGCTGCCAATTGAAAAGCGTATATTCCTTAAGATTATGATACTGATTTATCAATGTGTAAACAATTACGCACCATCGTATCTCAAAGACATCCTTGTGAAGCATGAGCCGGATAGAAGTGGTCTTAGGTTCTCCATCGATGTTACCAGGCTGTACGTTCCACGTACTAAGACCACCATGGGAGAAAATTCATTTTCTAAATATGGACCAAAGCACTGGAATAACTTACCTATTAATATCCGTAAACTACAATCACTTAATTCATTAAAAAAAAACACCTCAGATTGTATCTTAAATCTTAATTGCCTGGTGACATCCATGGGGGACCTGACACGGAATCAAAGTGTTTAATTTTTGCTGTACTTTGTGTCGTTTGTTGTAATCCTGTATATTAATGTATTCATTGTTTTTGATGTATATAGATGTATTTTTTGTAATTTTGTATATTAATATTATTACTACTGTATTGAATTGTCAAAGCGCTATGTAAATAGCGCTTAATAAAAGATATAAAATAAAATAAAATAAATAAAGAGCTGTCGTCGGCATGTGTTTGGCTCATAGTTCAATTTAAGTGTTCGTGTTTTTAAATAAGAAAATCATTTAGAAGGTATGTGAAAATAAAGGCTTCTACATTATTTACCTGTAAGTTTAATATTTAGCAAGTCATCTCCTCTTGTATGTACTCTAGTGCCCTCTATACTTAAAACAAAACTTTCTTTCCTAACCTGTCCTGATAACCAAAACAACAGATCAGATGTGATTATATAAACTTGTTATATTGACAACTTTAGTAATAACATTAACATATTTACAGTTAATACATTAATACATAAATAACTTCCTGACCGGAACACGTACTGTAAGAAGTAAGATAGGCGAGATTTATATGAAACGGAATACAGAACTTTTAGCTTTTCTCCGTATCTTGAATAACTTTAAAGTTAACTCCAACATTATGTCTCTTTTTTATCGTTCTGTTATTGAATCTACAATCACTTTCTGTATTATTGCTTGGTATGGCTCTGCCACCAAGAAAGATCTCCAAAAACTTAAACATATTGTAAATCAGACCAGTAAATTAAACATTATAACTCAGGATCTTGATGTTATACAATCTAGCTGTTACTAAGGCCACTAATAAGATTGTTAATGATGATTCTCATCCTCTACACCACTGTTAGTGTTATTTTTATAGTTTGAGAGCTCCTCGTATCAGAACCCCACGTTATCGTAGCTGTTTTGTACCAAATAGCATTTTCGTTTCAAATAATGTTTAATATTTTTATTTTATTTCATTTATATTATTTTTTTTTCATCTATGTACTGTATCTGTGATACTGACCTAAAGAAAGTTTCCTTTTTGGATTCAATAAAGTATACCTTATCTCTTATCTCTTATCTTATTGATACTGAACATAAAACATACACAAGGCATAACATAAGCTTGTAAATTTTAGAAAATTACAAATGTCATCTTCAGTAGGCCTACATGCTGCATACAGAACACAATATTATATAACAAATTTCAATCCAGACTAGCATAGGCATAATTTCTTTGGGGGAAAACACTTTGGT
The DNA here is from genome assembly GCA_025631205.1 of Nesometra sesokonis. NCBI lineage: Eukaryota > Metazoa > Echinodermata > Crinoidea > Comatulida > Antedonidae > Nesometra > Nesometra sesokonis. The sequence goes on along the minus strand of JAOTQE010059104.1, from coordinate 16,326 downwards.
ATGCTTATGGTCATGATGCGTATGTCACACCATGACCATACTTAAAAATATCATTACCATATGGTATCATCAACATCTGTTAAATAAATGAGATAGTCTGGACTGAGCTTAAGCCCAACCGACTCAAACTTTCGAAAATAGTGAGGTTTCGCAACTTTACGAAATACGAAAACGGATACGTCATAAATTCTGGTAACGTTTGAATAGAACACCTTAAATATCTGTCACAGTTGATAAGGGTTTTACGAAGAACATCAACAATTCATAGGTAGAAAAATTGATATATATTTAAACACATTTAGTAACTTTATAAAATTGGAGTGTGGCGTATCCGTTTTCGTTTTCGTATTTCGTAAGTTTGCGAAACCTCGCTCATTAGGCTTGTTGTCTTTTTAATTTTCTGATGTTTTAACTTTGTGGAACACTAGAAATTCTTAAAGTTATCCTAAAAATTAAAATGGTGCAAGGAATGGCAAAACCACAAAATTGTCGCAAAATAAAAAATGGAGTTAATATTAGAAACCTATTCCCCATTTCATAAGCTTTCAAATTAGGAGTCAATTGTCAATATCGGACAACTGTAACCAAAGGTATGGAACAAAATATACAAACATTTCCTATGTATTTCTTTATAATATTATTTCCTGTTATTATTTGCTTATTTCAAGAATCATGACATGACGACCCGAATTTCAAAAAAAAAATGTTGGGCATGGGTAACACAGCCTTTTAATGCCTTATTATGAGCTGCAGTCTGAACGTTAATTTACATTAAGTTGGTAAAGAGATACAAACATTTGAATTATTTTGTGGAAACTTAAAAAATCTAACAATGATCGGTCTACTACCACCAATCTCATAAAATCTACATAGGCCTACGTTTTGGCAAAACTGAAACAAGTAACGTTGTACTAACACATCAATTTATTTAAAGTGACTTCTCATCTCTCAATTTTGATTTCAATGATTCTAATTGTGGTGGCTTTATTTAGCCTATTCTTTGTGGTAATGTTTAAACTGGCACGATATCTTGGCAAAAACTACACTTTTCTGACGCCATCCATGTTGAAATCCTATGAAATTATGACGCGTCCTTCAATTTAATCGACAAAATAAAACTAAAGTGTGTGGGAGATTTTGTTTGGTGACTCCGTGGTAACACACACAAACATCTACAGTTAGGTCTATATAATACTTGATATTGAAGATAGCGTGACAAATAAACAGATCATTCACAAGCCCATACCGATTACTGTAGGCATATTCACAAATCCAAAAAAAATCATTATGCATATGTTACGCTAAAAGTCAAAAATCAATCTTTACTAACAAGAACTTAACAGTGATTTACACAGTTTATCTTATTTGATTTATGTAGGCCACGCTTACCTACTCTCTAGTGTGTGTTTTACATTTAAATGTATATGGGCATGAATTTATAGATTTCCTATAATGGATTATTATATTATTATTATTATTATTATTAATATATTATTATTATTATAATGGATTATTATCACCCTGATTAATGACAGCTGAAATGTTTTCTGACAGACAATTACAAAATAGTTTACAAGTGTGGTTTCTACGAAATGATTACACTCATTTTCTTTTCAATGTAATATTAATGTCATATCATGATAATGACTGTGGACTGTAAGGAAAAAATGCAAAAACAAAACAGGAGTCAGGTGAAATATGTTTTGAAAGACAATTACCAAAGAGTTACATCAAATAGAGGTTTCTACGGAAGGCTCGCTTATTTTCTTATCAAGGAATTATTGAAAAGAAATGTCATCCAATCGTAGTGTTTATTGTCGATTTTAAGATGGAAGAGAATTGACTAAACACGAGTCAAATGCTCTAGGAAATGTTAAAGTTTCTACGAGATCACCTTTATTACTAGAGGTTACAGGTGGTGGTCCCGGTTAAATGACTCCTAGGCAAGAAATTTACAACAATGAAAACACATGTTTAGCAAATAGTAGGCCTAACGGTGTACTCACTATGTTTTACAGTTTTGAAGTTTGATATTGTAATAGTCCTACACAATGAAGTTGCAACTGTAGACTATACTCGTGATAGAAAGTAAAAATATTCAATTTCTCAAGGTGAACCATGGTTTTGTAAGTACAACTGTGAGATATAACGTTTTAAGATTAAATGATAACTCTCCTGATTGTATTAAAAAGTCAAAATGCATAGTCTTTCTGCGTTTGCTAATTACACCAAAATGTTCTATATTACAGAATGCAGTGAGTTCTGTTCTGTTATTAAAGATGGATTGTCACCTGAAAAATGAAAAAAAAAATTATTTGAAAATAACTTGCTTATTTTGAAGAAATACATAAATTATGATCATTCCACCCAAAATCAGAATATTAAAAAAAATATTTACCCCTACTTGGCAATGTGATAATGCTTAAATTAACAAAAATCCGTAAAAAGGCTGGAAGTCTCTAAAATTGTGGCCATTATTTTGTGTAAAAATCTTATTAAACAATTTTTTTTAATACAGTAATTTCTATTCTCAAGTTCATAACTTTGATGTTACTTTAATATGAGCAAGTTAATTTCAAAATTAATGGTTATGACTTTTTTGTCATTTTTGAGTGACAATACATCTTTAACTGTTGCGTATGTAACGATAATATTTTAATTTAAAAATAGTTGAAAATTATAATTATGTATTGTCAATATCATATTCTCTTGCAATAAAAATTGCCAAAATTAATAATATATTGCTGGTTTTAATTAATTTGCTGTTTGTCTTTTGGTGGTTCTCATGCTAGCGGCTCATGCACGATTGCCTTAATGAGAGTCTCCAAATCTATATTGGTATTTGATATTATTGATTGTATGGAAACGTTTTGATTTTAGAATAACCTTCTGAGTTCTGAGTTCCATGATGATGGATTTGTCTTCTAATCATGAGATCCTAGATCCGAACATTCTTGCTCTCTTCTGGTTCTTACAATTACGAACAACGCTACTCTCTCGCCTAATAATGGGGACGAAAAATACGACGTAGTTCTTTTATGCGACAGGTAAATTTTAAACAGTAGACCTATGTGACACGAAATAAAAATTAAAATAAGTTGGAATATGAATGTTTACAAAACAAAATCTTACGAATTTAACCAGTAATCGAGTTCCGAAATGTATGTACATGATTACATTTTCATCATAACTTATACAAATAAACAAGACTCCAAAACCTACAGGAGAACACTGGTGGAACCCCAAAAAGAAGGAGAACTGACGGATGTGAAGGACATAGCCTATACAATGATGGAGCGAAATATCGTATTTTGCAATAATTTTAATACAATTCTAACTGGTGACCACGACTTGTTATTATGTTATGGGTTAAGTTTAAATTTTCATTTTATGTACAAAAGCAATAAAAATAAATAAATATACACAAATTTCTTAATCCCATTTTATTGGATTCGTTGTTGATTGTTTCAACTTCGTTTCTGAACTCTTTTTATTTTTTAAATTTTGTCTTGTATCCTTTCACAAAAGTTACTTTGGTGCAAATAAAAAAGTAGGTAAATAAAATTATAATTGTTGCTCGTGCAAATTGTGTCAAAAATCAACCTAAACCGATATCAACAATCATTGCTCTTGTTTTTATTTCTTGGTAAATGTACTTTTACTTTATCGATCTACAATCATTGCTCTTTCTTGGTAAATGTACGTTTACTTTTATCGATCATGGTTTGTTGGAAATCAAACATTCAGCCAGTTGTTAAGAAATGTGGCAACAGTTTTCATTAAAAGGATGTTATTTTAATCAAGGCAAACTCTGTTAGGCTACTTGTTATTTTGATGTCCCGGACATAACATTTTTATGGGTGCTGCAGCCTACATTTAAATTTTGTTATTGACACTAAAAAAAAGATCTAAAAGTATTATTGCTGTATTAGATTACACCTTTAATATATTTTACTTCCTAATTATGAAACTCTAACTCTGTAGTCATTATCGAATAGGACCTATGATTTAAAAGCTTATAAAAAAACAATGAAAAAAAGATAAATGGAATCGCACATAGGTCTACTTTACTTAATTTAAGCTTCGGATATCTATCGATGTTGATGTAAATCGTTATAGGCACATTGATTATTCTTATTTATAATGATTTATATGCGATGGTAAGGTTTTTGTTATTAAGCATTCGCATTTTCTCTTATTTGCCGATGATATTAAGTTATTTAAGTCTATACATACGATAAATGATAATGTTATTGTTGCAGAATGACGTTGATAGACCTGTGCATATACACGGGACATGTCTGTTAATGTCTCTAATGTAAATTAATGTCAATCACTTTAAAGAAAAAACCCAATATATTACCATTTTAATGTTAACAATATTTTACTTGATGGGTTCTGTTCATAAAGACCTAGGTATAATCATTGACAGTTCATTAACTTTCTACTGTTACATTTATTGTTTCGAAGTGTAGTAGTTTATTTGGATTTTTTGGAGGCATTGTAGACATATAGACGAAAGTAAGGCTTTAGTTATTTCATTTATCATATATTATTATATTATTATTTTATTATTATAAAATTTAAGGTTCGACCAAACTATTTATTAAATAGTTAGGTTGAACCTTAAATTTTGCAGTCTTATTTTTAATTCAACTTCTTGTTCTGCAAGAATAAAACGTGTAAAAATTAATTCTGTACATTTTACTCTTGTAAATTTTGTTTTAGGCTGAAGATGTTTTAATTCCATGGCTGATAGACGTAATTTTTTATTTAATTTTTTTCTTTTTAAGGCCGTGTTTCTGCAGGAAAAAATTATCCGATAAATTATCCTGATAAACATTATCCGATAAAAGTGCTGCAGAAACGGGTGTTTAACCTATTCTGACGTAAAATTATCCGATAATTATCCTATAGTATTCCGATAATTATCCGATAATTGACCTAAATGCGATAATTTTTTACCTTTGACACGAGGTCAACCTTGATCTTGCATTTGGTGCTTTTTGCGAGGATTTCACCTCGGGGCAACCAGGGTGCCACGCGAGGAAAAGAGAAATCGTCAAAAAATCACCGGAAGTTAGTGGACTCGCAATACATTATGGCCTACACGGAGTTTGCGCAGTTGTAGTTTTTAAAATTGATTTGATTGGATGATATTTTATCGGATAATCCGAAATTCCTGCGGAAACACGGCCAAAGTCTATACATTCAATATATGATGGTGATTTTGCAGTTTGCTACTTCTTTCTGTTTCACATTAAAACGGTACGCAATCCTGCATTATTTTTCAATATCAAGGGGAGGGCTAATGTTACTAAAAATAATCGTTAATATCCGCTTACATTTTCTTAATCGCTAAAAGTTCAGTTGATATTTTCTTTGATTCATCTTTCCACCAGAAGTTTTTCATATTTAACAATAATTAGTTTCAATAACCTTTAGTTTACCATCAGATTTGTAGACTTTTATTATTGTTTCTGTTTTTATATGTATTGTATTTATGATTATAAACCTTATAAATGGTGAATTACAGTCACATAGGGTGATGAAGAAATAAAATGAAATAAAAAAATAAAACAAATTGTTTATTATTTGTGAATGGTATATAATTGTTGAGTGTTAGATAATGAAATTAAATGGGCCTAGGCATAATTTCAATTAAGACCCGCAAGACAAAAAAGGTGTGTACAAATAATGTTTTGCTGTAAACTGTCAATGATTTGTTGAGTACGTACTCAAATGGTATATAAACAATTTCGTGTTTAGTTTATTCCTTCTGATTTCTTTAGGCTATTTTAACATTTTCTTTTTTATTTAAAGGGGAACTCCGGGATGAAGTTTTATATGGATCAATCTATAGAACATGTTTTTTTTTTTCTAACAGATACAATTTTGTAACACTTGGATAGATAAAGTCAAAAAGCATGTTTCAGAGTGAGTCCCATATGAGGCAAGGCATGGCAAAACACCAAGTTGTCGCACAGTACGTTATTGAGATATAAGCAAATAAACAACAGTGAAATATAAACAAATACAAAGGAGATTTTGGATTATTTTGTTCAATAACTGTAGTTGTAGTTGTCCGATTTTACTAATTGATCCCTCATTGTATAGCTTATAACAAGTGTAATACAGTTTTTGTATTAACTCCACTTTCCAAATTTTCGACAACTTGGTGGTTTTGCCATGCCTTGCCTTATATATAAAAGTGGAGTCTATAGACTATTCAAATTACACAGTGTTAAATGATAGACAAATTAGTGATTTTGAAACGGTTGTTTTTGAAAACCAAAGGCACATTGCAATGTATAATGTAATGTGACTTTTAATACGGTTTTCAAACACAATCCTTTCGAAATCCGTAATTTTCTCATTCTTTAGCATTGAGTAATGAGTATTAGACTCACTTTGCGATTCAATGCCTACTTTGGGAAGTGTTTTCATTCATTATCTCATTGTACAAATGTGAAATTGTGTCAGTAAGGTAAAAACTAGTTGTTCTGGTGTATCCATAGAACCGTTAATCAAGGAGTTCTCCTTTAAACAATCGTTTTGGATGTGTTTGGTTTAGCATTCTATTATTGTTCTTAATCTCTTTTATATTTAATATAGGCCTACCTACAAGAAGTCTGAAAGTGAATCTAATCTAAACACAGTTGGGTAAGCCATGAGATCTTTGATAGTTTAAATCAGTGTATTTTTAGTCACGATAGCCTATTTATAGACATACAATTACCCACTTGGGAGAAGGGTATTGCAATGAACACCGCCTGTCTGTATGTCTGTCTGTCTGTATGTCTGTTTGTCTGTATGTATGTCTGTCCTGCTGTATGTCTGTCTGTCTGTGCATCCATATCTCAAAACCTATTGGGCCTTTACTTAATTTTCAGACAATTTCAGAACCAACCATATCTAGGTCCTCCCGAGGTTTGGTGTTGTCCACCTTACCATATGAATTATGGATTCTAATCTATTTGATTTTGTGTCTACTGCCCTCTCTTTTGTGAAAAAACTACAAACAAGACAGGACTGACCTACTTAGGCCTATCTAGCTACTGTCTTTAAAATAACAAAACATAACATTTGTTGACCCTGAGAACAGTACCCTGAGACAGTACAGTAGTGCGTTTTTTTATCAATTTTATCTCAATTCTTGTCTAAACAAAATTCAATACTTCGACATAAATTATGTCATCATCAGGATTTTTGTGTGTAAGCATTGTGTTAGGCCAGTTTTGTTCCGGCATCCTGTTAGAAGTCGTTTAATGTAGGTCTGTTTTTACAGGATACATACAAAAAAATCTTTTATGATTCAATACAATTAAATTTAAAATTTATTCATAATGTAAACTTTTCAGAATAACAATAAGAAAGGGACATTCCTACAAAGCTCATATAGTCTGTGAAACGCGGTGTCCAATATAATTATTAAAATGTTACATAAACCAGATCAAATATTAAATCTCATAAAAACTAAATAAATAGACCTAAATAAAAATATCCAAATTTCTCATGTATACATGAATAGGCTTAATCGTTAATAATTTACAAAAAAAAGATCAAATATAGCATTAACACTAAAAGAATGTATGTAATTTTAATATTTAACGTTATAAAGAAAAAAGAAATACAAAGGTTCCAGGCAGCGTAAGGCAATTCACATAATGATGATATAACTGCTGTAAATATAGTTTGCTGGTGCTAATCGTATGCTGTTCTTAATTTCAGTATTTTAAAATTGATCTTGCTTTCAGCATTTTTTTCAACAAGTGATGGACTCCATGGTAAGACGTAGTGAAAGGAATGTAAATCGAACCTAAAAACCCAGCATGGTTCAATATCCCTTCAGGATCAAGCCTACTCGCTCCTAATTGCTGAGGAAGAATCAATAAGCGAACTGTGTAGACGATCTAACTTGACATTGGACACTTAACCGCACGAACGCTCCAACAATGAGAATATCTCTACTTTGCAAGTATTTATTACCAATCGTCATGATTCCCGGTTACTATGACCGCAAGAGGGCATAATTTACGACAAGTCGTCAGCTGAATTTTCATACCAGACAACGTTTTGTGGTTGGTACAGCTCAACAGATGACACTGCAGTTGGGGATGGACCGTGCACAAGTTTATGTATATTTCTTTTGATCGATATGTTTATTTTTCTAGAATGGGTTGATAACCTAACATAAAAGTCACAATTCCAACGGTTGAAACATTGATATTTATTACGTCACATAAATTGAGGACACTTAAAAAATCTTGATTGGCTCGATGTACGGTTTGTGAGTTGGAACATTATATGGTATGCTGTCTAAATTGATCAAACACAACATCGTCCAAGTTGAAAACTAGCGCATCGTTCACAATCAATCCTAAAATACTGTGTTCAACATCGAGTTTTGCAAAGATGTCGAGTATCGGGTACTATGATAGTACTAGCTCAGACTACAACGAAAACTTTTCCGGAGTACCATTTGAACATACGTTTGAAGTACACACTTTGCCGCCGTTTGTACGTTCTCATAGCATGACGCCAAATATGTCTGTCTTTAATTCAACGAGTGTTGCTGAGATTCCAGAAATTGATTATAATTCTTATATCGGAGGATCTTTGGACTATTACAGCGATTACCCCCTTTTAATAGATTGCTACACAATCTTCGTTAATACACATACATTTGTTCGTATCCTGCTAGCTCTTACATATTGCCTAATTGTTCTAGTATGTGGATTTGGAAACAGCCTGCTTATTTTTATTATACTTTCTCAAAGACGATTGAGAAGTATTACAAATCTATTAATTGCTAACTTGGCGTTTTCTGACATGATGGTGGCATTGTGGTCTGCACCCTTTTCCGGTTATTATTATATGATTGACGACTGGGTTTTCGGCGATGTCCTCTGCCCGATTGTTAACACCGTCAAGAATGTATCACTGTACGTCTCCGTTACAACGCTTCTTGTAATTTCTATCGATAGGTAAGATTATTGTTGTAATCATAGTTGATTTAATTATTTTAATTTAATTATGACGAGTCAACGTATTGATTTGTATTATTAAGCCCGTATTAATTCCTGACATATATTATTTATTACGTTGTGATTTGATTTTTGTCACAATGTTTGATATACAGTTCTCCGCCCGCGCCATACATTTGAATTCGTTTGGTTACAGCATGAGTGAAATAGTATGTTGACTCGGTAGCGTTCAACAGTAAATAGCAAAGATGATGATGACGATGATGATGATGATGATGATGCGCGATGATGATGGCGATGATGATGATGGTGATGCGCGATGATGATGATGATGATGATGATGCGAGATGATGCGTGATGATGATGGTGATGATGATGATGATGATGATGAGGAGGAGGATGATGCCACACTACAGTTCATTGACTCTGAAAATTTAAGATTAACATGGTATCAACCGTAGTAACCGCAAAAACAGATTCAAACAACCGCTCGGTCTATATTGACTGTGAACAGGAAACAGCCCTGAGCAAGATTGCGGTGTTCAGTGAAATAAAATCTCACGCAATTTAATTAAAATAATATTCATATCGCATAAGTGTAGCACCTCATTTTTTATTACACAAGAAGTGAGCAACTACACAAAAATGTTTCTCAAGATTTTCATGAAGAAGTGTATTGTAAAATAATGTTGATGCAAACCATACCGATCGAAAAGTGTTCAAATTGGGCTCTGATATTCAACAGTTAGGCCTATTATGTATTGCATAATAGGCCTATTTGTGTATTTATGTTTCTGTACATTGTTTAAATTAATCAATTACATATTTTAACAATTAATATGGTAATTTTTTTTTTTTTTTTTGCTTTGATTCAACTTGAGTTAATAGAAAGTTGTTGCTTTTAGATCATAATTGACATGGAAGTAACCATCACTTGAAATCCCAAGTCAAGTTCATTCATTGTTTGTAGAATAAAATATCTCTACGTTATTTATACCTTCATAGGTATGGAACGCCGAACAACATTCTAAGACTATTTTAACCAGATGATTCAAACGTCTGTGTGACTTAATTTACACTAGTTACAGTCCTACTGTTTAATTGTGCCTTTTTCGCGTTCCATACATAGATGTGTTGTGGTAAAAAGGGTTACTGTGGTTTGTTTTTGTATTGCAATTGGCATGTAGTGACCCAAAACTGTCTGGACCAAATAAAAAAACAAAAAAATTCGTAGACTTAATCAACATTCCATAACAACAATAGAATAAGTCATGACAACACCCCACCCCCTTTCTTCACCACCCACCCCTCCCCTAACACACACACACTTTTCTCCCACCCCACCCTCCACTTTAAAAAATGGATCTATGCCGTTACATGTCAAACGATTAGGCCTATTAAATCATTAACTTCATTAAAAAAATATTTCTATTGCCCAAAACATAATTCATATATAGCCTATATTGCGGCCTCCTCGATGCATTTTTTACAGTTTTCGGGACACTTTATTCAGGCCTATTTTATATAATTTCAGGATAGTTTTGTTTTTAACAAAAACAAATCGCTAAATATGTCTATACAAAACGGCGACGCTGATTCACGAAAGTTTGTGTCTGTCGCGCTATGGGCAACATAAATGTAATTTTTATTAGCCTTATCAGTAATCGTATCGAAATAGACCTATGGTTTTACATAATGTGACGTCATTAGTGTAAATGCCCTTTGGATTACAGTTATCTATTAAGGATTGCCATTAAAGTTTAAAAAAATAATGATTACAATATATTCAAATAATTTTAACTAACTAATCAAAATTAATGGCCACTTTCAGATTTCTGAATATCCAATCTTGAACTTCACTACAAAAGAGCATTCTAAACCGGTACTACTGTACATTTTTACAAAACAAATTTAAGATTTCTTTTTCATCGAGCACACATATCACAAACGTCGTGGTCAGCCTGATAGGAATCTAATTGTGTAGTAGAATTAACATTGGCCTTTATGTTGCGATTTTCCATCGAATCAGATATAAAACAATTAGCCACTATTATAATATTTTTTTTTTATTTTGAATCTTTATAACATGTTATATTTTTATAAATTAAAATAATGTTTAAACTAAAATGGTTAAAGAATTAAAGCGAGAACCTAATACTATAGTAAAGAAACATTGCTTTATTTGACGGTAAGATACATTGTACAACAAATGTTCAATGGAAGATATTAACTTGCTTAATAATGTTAAAAATGTAAGGTACGGTATGTAGCAAAATACTGTACTAGTAAAATATTTTGCCACAGATCGTAAATTGTTTTTTTTTATCCCCTCACGGCATAAGATATATTAAATAATTGTACATTTTTAGAAGGAACCGTTACTTAATACTTGATGGACAATGATTGGCTTTATGGGGTTTTTCAAGTGGAATTGTTTAGATATGCGAAAACATCCATAAATTTGCATCATCCGAAATCAGCGAGATTAAAGAGAGAAGCGATAAGGTTATTAACAATCAAGCGATGAAAAATTAGTCCATTGGTTTATAGCCGCAGTAGTATGTGTAATTTTAAAGTAAACATCCTTTACTTACATTTACAAGGAAATATGCATAGGCATAGGCTTAGGCTTAATTTAAATTTTACGCTAGGCCAAATTTTTTCTCTACAGATGCTCGCTTGTGCGCTTTTAGCGCCCCAAAATTGTGCAATTTGTTTTTCAAAAATGAGGGGGGCGGTTCCGTTTCCCCCACCCCTGGATCCGCGCTTGCCTATGTAACTAACACATCTTATGAGCTTCTTCCTTACTAAGACTCAAACTATTGCTATGGTACATTAGAAACTGGGAATACTAGAGCATCATAAAGTTGTACCTTACAGTTTAAGAAGATTTTCTTTTGGAACCAAATCTTTGAAAAATGTTAATAATATCGCAAGTCGATGTTTGACATATCTAATTTAGAACCAAGTATTCTATGACCTCTTAATTGTTCATTTTTTGTCATTTAGGTATCAGTAACCGCCTCTAATAATCGAGAATTCATGCACGAATACACTATAGTATACTGATTAACGAATGTCATAATAATGTATTATCGCTGTTGAGTTAAAAGCCAATTTCGGAATATGCACTATATGGTTATTAATTGTGCTTGTGAAATGACTAAATCACGTTCCTACTATATTAATTGGCCTTTCAATCAAGCGCATACAATGTTTCCAACCTTCTATCCTCTTGATTACCGGGTTCAGATCATGCTGAACGCCTTTGGCGGACAGCGTAGTCCTACTAACTTTAGTTTTGGACTAAAGTTAGTCGTAAACAAAAAAGTTAGTCCTGGACGAAAGTTATACTTGAGCTAAAGTTAGTCATAAACTAAAGTCAGCCCTTGACTAATATTAGTCTGGTAGTAGCTAGTGGTAGCTCTGGAGTAAAGTTAATCTTGGGCTAAAGTTAGTTCTGGACTAAAGTTATAAGTCATGGACTAACTAGATTATAAGGAGTTGGTCATGGATTATCAAATTCACATCGCTTTTCGACAGTGTACTAAAATTAGACCTGGATTAAAGTTACTCCTGGACTCAGATTAGTCCAGAACGCTAGTTAGTTCTGAGCTAAAGTGCATGTTAGTCCTAGACTAAAGTTAATCTTGGATTAAGTTAGTCCTGGACTAACAAGTTTACCCGCTTCATGATTTGGCCCTGGACTTACTAGATTGTCAAGTTCACATCATGCTGAACACCTTAGCCGTCTTTTTAACAGTACTAACATTATTCCTGAACTATTGCTAGTCCTGGACGAAAGTTACACCTGATTTATCCCTGTATTAAAAGTAGTCTTGAATTAAGTTAGCGCTGGACTAACTAGATTACCCGCTTCCGGAGTTGACCCTAGACTTACTAACTTATCGGGTTCACACCATGCTGAACGCGTTGTCCTTATTTTTGACTGACAATATACTAGCATTATAGTCCTGGACTAATGTTAGTCCTGGACGAGAGTTGTCTTGGATTAAGTATGTCCCTGTTAACTAGATTTACAGGGTTCAAATCATTCTGAACGCCTTTGGCCGTATTCTAGCAGTAACCTTAGTCCTGTTGGAATAAGGTTAGTCCTGAACGAAAGTTAGACCTGAACTAAAGTTATCCCTGGACTAAAGTTAGTCTTGGATTAAGTTAGTCAAGGACAACTAGATCACCGGACCTTTGGCCTTGTCAGCAGAGAACTAACTTTAGTCCTGGAATAATTGCCCTGAGCCAAAGTTACTGTCCTCTGTTCCCGAACTGAAGTTAGTACTGACTAAATCTAATATTGGAATAAAGTTAATCTGGGACTTAAAGTAGGCCCCCACTAAAGTTAGTTTTGGACTAATGATGCCTTTCACAGTTAGGGACTAATAAGAGCCCTGGACTAAAGCTAATCCTGGGCTAAAGGTAGTCCTTGCCTAAAGTTAGTCTTGGATCAAAGTTAGTCTTGATTTAGTCCTGAACTAACTTTAGTCTGTGATTTAAGTTATTTCCGGATTAAAGCTAGTTTCGGACTAAATTTATCCCTTGACTTATGGTCGCCCGGGACTAATGATAGCCCTGGACTAAAGTTATATAATTCTAGATTAAAGTTGATTCTTGACTAAACATAGTCGCTGTCCAGTTCACCTTTATTGTGCCTGAGACTACTGGTTGTTCCAGACGAATGGTCACGCGGTTTAAGACATGGATACTATGGCACTCAACCAGGATCCACGCGTGAGAGGGCCTCAAACCTGTGATGTTTTAACCATAGCAAAATTTACAGCACGGGTTCGATGCCCTCTCTCACTCAATTCTTGATTGAGTGTCATCGTATGAATATGATTTTTTTTTTATTTATAAAATTCATTGTCAGCCCAATTAGTAGACAGTGTGTTGTCAACCAGTTATGTGCATGACGCAATTCACCTGTAAGTTATTATTGAGATTCACTGGTTTAAGGGTTAGTGTCCCTAGTGATGCGTCATACTTACATAACGATCATAAACAACTTTATATCATTGATGTATTATCATATAGTTTTTAAGCTGGAACCATTGTCTCTTGTGGCATGCTATATGCTTACCTTTTATCCCATTGATGTTTCATACATAAATCTCTAATGGCGTACCATGCACAAACTAATGAACAAGTTGATCCCACCGATGTATCATATCATTAAGTAGGAACGATTCAGCAATAGTATTATTGCCATTAATGTCAGTTGATTAAACTAACGTCGGATCTGAAACGCAACCCCTAAGTCATTCTGTTGTGTGGGCCAACCAGTCAGTTATAAAACAATGGTGACGTAATGTAATAAACCATAAATTGCAATTTATAACAAATCTACCTACTTTATACCTGCTCTTGAGGTGGACTGTTAGATCGTTGTCTTAGTATGTACTTTTGCAGTTTATGGTACAACTTTCCTATAAAATCATTAAATTCACTCAAGATGTGCTATACAAATGCCCTTAGAATGTTACTAGGAACATGGAGCTATAATATAGCTCCATGCTAGGAAGATCTGGAAGGTGCAGCGCCAGCGCTATGCTTGTTAAGGGAGAATTACTATCATTTCCTTATATGGTACCCATATGTGTCTTATATTAAAGCTCGCCATTATACTTTTCAATGGAATGGACAAAAATGGTGCAGTATTTACTGAGTTCGCGATATATGAATATGATTATATTGCTATTGTGCTGTCTATTCAATGCTAAACTACTCATTCCTGACCTTTAGCATAAATTATCCTGTAATTAATAATATTGTATTTAAGTTTTAAGTTAATTGAGGAATCTGTATAAATTATCAAGGTAAGTACAACTGGCTTGAAAACGAGTTCAAACAACAAAGAAATTGAAAAAAACTTCCATTAACGTAATAAGAAATTATAATAAACTCATTTAACAGTATTAATACACGTCCTTGTTCCTTGTGCATTCGATATTTTTAACATTTTCTTGTGAACTTAATTTTGTTCAAAAATAACTCCAATATTGTCCTACGTATGTGTATCTGTTTAACCATGCTTTGGCTAAGGCCTATTTATTCACTAAGTTCAAAATTCTAATTAAAATTTGTTTTAGGTGTCATTCTAAACATACTCGTTTTGAGATCTTAAATCATCGTGGTACATGTTTTTACATTCAGTTATGCATCCCATTTCAACACGTTCGTTCGTTTACCCTTCTTCCACCATTAATCACTTAATTTAACGAACACTCATCTGTGACATTTGCATCATCATTAATATTTGATCATTGTAACATTCCGAGTTAACTAACATTGGAGAGTTTAACGGAAGTTTATGTATACCAAAGACCATCGTGATGGGAATGGGGGACGTGAATTATGAAATGGCTTCTATTTTCCATTAAATGAAATTTATATTTACTACCCTGTTGATGGATGTAGGACGTTAATTAGTATAACAGTGAGCGAGGGTGAAAGCTAGATGATTGTAATTGTTAAATTTGCAATGGACTTTTCTTTAGAGCACATTAGATCAGTAAGTCGGTCCTTTAAAACTGAAACAATAATTCAATCTAAAGATAGAATTATTGTTTATTAATATTATTTTTATTATTGTTTGTTAGTTTGGGTAACGCACGTTTCGATGCAGGAAGTAACGCTTTTTTCGAAGACATTGATTTTTGTTTATAATCTTATGGAAAATGAACATCGATGGGCTCTCCAAATCAATGACGTCACGAAGATAGCCAACTGATGGGCGCGTACACAAAGCAGTGCGTACAGACACCAACTGTGAACTCTTATTTGTTGATATTTTCTACGTACGCGTTTTGTGTCTTTATACGCATATTTATGGACGTGCGCATAGCAGTTTGGCTAAATCTGTCATTAATCCAGACTCATCTAAATTATGTATTAATAAATTTTGGGTAATAAGAAATCAACATTACATCATGTAATAGAATTGATGTTTTAATAGGATGAACACACGCGAAGTATGATGACGTTTAATGCTCATATCAAGTAACGTCTGATTGAAAATGACGTCAACAGAACTCTTGGATAGGCCTAATAGTAAAGACTATTTATGGTTTGACCCTAAAAATTCTAATAAAAGAGATTTTTGCATTTTCTTGTAGGCATATATGTGGATATTTACCAACATTTTTTCCAGCCTTCTAGATGCTGCGATTGCCAAATATCTAGGGTCAAAGGTCAATGACCTTGCAAGTCATAATGAATCATTCCAAGAGAACCAATGGTCGTAGAGGTGATTTTTGTCTCAAATTGTTCGGAATACACATGTTTCTATTTGCTCTAATGCAAACTTTTTCTCTAAAATGGCCGC
>JAOTQE010059093.1:0-19065 GCA_025631205.1 Nesometra sesokonis | reverse complement strand
AAAAATAACCTAATTTCTAGTGTCATTGTCATAACTTATGTATTTCTTCAAGATAAGCAAGTTATTTTCAAAATCTATTTGTTGTCATTTTTCAAGTGACAATACATCTTTAAGATATTTATAGCATTTTAACTCTTATTAAGATGTTGCTTCGAAAAATGTTCATTGTCCAATACTTGCAACTATTACAGTAATTTAATTTACGTTATTAATTTAATCACAATATTGTTTTAAACAGTTGTGTTCTCATGTATTTGTGCGTGACATTATGCAGTATTCAATAATCAGACCAGCAATATTAAATTAGAATTTAAATGAATACAAGGTTTGCAGATGCAATTATTGGCACTATCGAACTAGCATATTGAAGATTATATAGATAAACTATTAGATTAGCAATAGGCCAAAATAATTAACATTGGTAATTTAAACTAATGTGAGTGTTGTAAATGTAATCATCTGCATCATCACATCTTAACAGGCCTTCATATTTAGTATTGTAAATTGAATAAACGTTTGTCTTGCTTGTGCGATCTGGAAAATTGCTAACTTAATTTTCCACGGGGAGTAAATGGCAAGTTAGCTGCGACAATCATCGTTGTATCTTAACAGCAGAGTTAATACCATGCAGTTTCATTAATTAAAATTTATACACATTTGGTGTAAATATCATAACACTGTTTCTGCTCATTTCTACAGCGGTGGGTGGACCACAAACTCTCCTGGAACCCAGCTAACTTCGATGGTCTAAAGAAAATACATCTGCCTATAGATAGCTTGTGGAAACCAGACATTGTCCTATACAATACGTAAGTCATGTTTGTTCACTATAATAGACTTTGTCTAACCGGCCAAAGCTCCTAAGTCGAATAATCCGCATGACTATATTGATGTTAAAGGAGAACTCGGGGATTAAATTTTTTTTAATGAAAACACCTATAGAGCGTTTAGTTGTGACCCCAAGGATATACTTTCAAAACATTTTGGGGGAATGAGATAATGAAGAAAAAAACATTGCAAAGTGAGTCATAAATCAAAAAGTGGGTCTCTACTCTTATTACATAATGTTAAAGAAAAGGAAAATTACATATTTTGAAAGGCCTTACGAAAATCCATTTATCCAGGTAGAACTGATAAGCATAGAGTGTATAAACTCTATGCCTATATTTGCAAGGGTTGTGTTTGAAAACTTTTAACCCAAGTCCAGATCAGCACCAAACCTCCAGAGGACCTAGTCACGGATGACTAAAAAATGTCTGAAAGTTTGTCTTTTCTTTGTCTATGTCTTTGACATATTGATTCAGACACACACGCATGAACACTGGGCTCATTACATTCTCCCCAAAAGTAAAACGAACATGGTTGGCGTGCGACAGTTTAAAGTCTACTTGTTTCCAAAATCTCAATATGTCTTAAAACATGGGATAGACCTAGTTATTAAGGCGTCTTTCCGATTTAATGCACCTTAAACACATTTTATACAATCATATTAATTATAAATATCTCAGAAAGACGTTTTCTACTTGTGTCGAAACCTTTGAAATGTGTCACAAGCAAACAATTTTAAATACAGTTTTCAATTATGTTTTTTGCATATTTTGCAGTGCTGAAGGAGACTACGACGTACAAGTTTCAAACTTTGCAACCATAAACTATGATGGGACGGTAGAATGGAGTCCTCCAGCCATTTTCAGGTCTTCGTGTAGCATAAATATCGAGTATTTCCCGTTTGATGAACAGCTCTGTATCCTGAAGTTTGGAAGCTGGACATATAGTGGTGATGTAATTGATCTGGAAGCGATGACTGACCGTCTTGAACATCGCGAGTACAGGCCTAACGGAGAATGGAACATCGTCGAAAGCAAAGTTGTAAAAAATGCTTTGAAATATCCATGTTGCGTTGAAATTTATATCGACCTAACATTTAAATTAATACTCCATCGAAATCCGTTATTTTACATTATTACTCTTGTATTACCGTGTATTCTCATTTCTTTTATGAGTATCTTGATTTTCTACTTGCCTTCTGACGCACAAGAAAAGATTACCCTCTGTATCTCAGTGTTACTTGCCTTGATCGTTTTTCTGCTTCTCATACCTGATATCATTCCGCCAACATCGCAGACTATACCTCTCATCGCCAAGTACATGATCTTCACAATGGCGATGGTCAGTGTTTCGATCGTCGCCACTGTAGTTACTATTAACCTCCACTTCCGGACAATCACAACACATGAAATGCCAATGTGGATTCGTGTTGTTTTTCTGGAATTCCTCCCGAAGGTACTTTTTATGGAACGACCAGATCCGGAAAGCTTGGGATATATTTCCGACAATAATACAAGGAGAAATAGCAGAATGCAACAACGAACATATTTGGTGCCAAATAAAAAATCTAATAACAAGTGAGTATGATAGAAAAACACTACTGGCGCAAATAATGTGTCATGACGATTAACCTACCAGACTTGACTTTTGGTCCTTCATTTGATCCGTACTGGACACTCAACATTTTTTTTTCTAAAGACATGACAGCGCCAAACTTCATAATAGTACTTAGACTTAGAAGTTATTCAGTAAAGGTCGGGAAAACTTTCACGATAAAAAAGGTAAAAAGTGTTAACGGATGGACGCCGACGAGTTTTGTTGTATACCAATACATTGCTTTAACCGTTTTTATTTTTTTTTTTCTAAATAGATTTACGATACATCACACAGCTATGACGCCCTCGCATAAAGAAGACATAGACGGTCGCGAACCAGCAGGGATGCAAGCGCCGGCGTATAAAGAGGAATGGAGCCCACGTAACAGGAAATGGAAAGAGTTATTGGAATCGATCAGTTTCATCAAGGAGAACTTAAAAACTGCTGATAGTATTGATCAGGTAAGTAGATTTTTTTTGTTGACATAACCAGACTTACCACAATGATACAAACAGGTAGATGTTAATTAGCGAATTAACAGCTCCCTAGTACAGAATTAAGATATTAAACTGTTGTAGAGTACACGCCTGTACTTTGCTGCATGGCTTTGACCCATACGAAAGTAGAAAGCCTATGAATGTGTAACATCTAGTCTACGGTGCCCTGATACATTTCTGAAAAATGTTTATCCTTTACATGTATTTCTAAATCTCTTGCATTCGACGGACGGTCTATGAATCATCTAAATGATAGATATACCGGGTGGGCAATCTGAAATGGAAAGTCAATGTTTTTCAATGATCGATGCTCCTGCAGCTCGGTTTTCTTTTCTGTTGCACCGTTTCAACACTTCTTGAAGCCCGTATTCGCTTATACGATTGCAGTTCTGGTGTCATATTTCTCACATATTACTGGAATTTGGAAGCCGACCTCTTCCACAGAGGACTTTCTTCTGAGAAAACGTTTTTGGGTCACCCATTGTCCGATTTCCTTTATAGAACCAGTCCTTCCAATGTAATCGAATTGTTAACAGAACTTTTATTCCAGTTTCCCGGGAATTCTTTCACATGGTTTATCATCCCTATCTCTTTCCAGTAAAACGTGTTGATGAATTCCTTGTCCAGCGCAGAGAAAACCAACTTAGTTTAGAAATACTTAATGCTATCTGGTTGAAATTTTCTCTAATATTTGTTTCAGACAAATCTTTTCAGACGACACTTTATTGACAGTCTCACACAGGCGCAGCGCGCGCATTATTACCCTACCGTAAAAGTATGAATAATCCTAAACTAACAACTCTATAAAACAATTAACAGAAGGTCTCTGGAGGATAACACCCTATAGCCTATCTAAATACCCGTGTCTGGGGGTGAAAAAGGAGAGAACCATCACTTTGACGACAAAGCTAAACCCATTAATTAGTGTTAACGTACATTACCTGTGTTCTTTCTGATTATGATGCACTGTTTTATAATTTTCTGTATTTCTCTCGCTTTTATAGTCTGAAGAAGATTGGCGGTATGTAGGCCTGGTGATAGATCGTCTTCTTCTCTGGATATTCGCAATCGCCGTCAACGTCGGTACCGCAGTAATATGCCTGAGACCACCGATTTTCTGGGAAGCTACCAATACACATGATACATCTGTGTATCAGGAACCTACAATATTGGAAAGTAAACTATTTACCAATAAAGATTTTATGTAGAATTCACTGAACAATGCAATTATGTAAATATCTACGATAATTGTATTAAGACTGGAAAATACCTCCAATTTGGCCTACTTTGGTAAAACATCCTAAAGAACCCTATGGTAAAGTTCTTCTTTGACATTGCTAACCGACTCCATTTTGTGAGGAAAACTCATTCACTGACTTGCTTTAATTTGCAATGTAAATAATACGATCCGTCCAACCTACAGACAGACCGACATTGATTATGGATAAACTTCCTGCTAAATTATATGATTATATTCAAAATTGTATTTTCTATGAAAGCAAAGCCCAGCATTGACTATTTTCAGGTTAAATTACAACACAAAATAAAACAAGACACTTACAGTCAATCAACAGTCAATTAACAAATGTACATACATGTATATAATAAATAAATTTAAAAATTGCCAAAATGGCATGTTAAACGCAAGGAGGACAACTAAGTGACTGACTGTCCGACCACTTAATCGACAAGACGTCAAGTACAGATACTCCGAGAGTACATAAGTCCTCTCATAATTCTTCGCTGTATAAATTCCTCATTGAATTAAAAAATTATACATTGTGACTTTGACCTTTGACCTTTAAAAATTGAATAATTACACATCTTAACTTAATAATGAATGCCTGCATGTTTATTCTCTACGATTAATATTATGGTCAGGAAGTTGTTCATCAACAAACAGGGGCGAAAACATAACCCCCAACTTTGTTGGTGGAGATAAAAACATTGTAACACAGCGGCAAGAAACGACCTAAACACGATATCATTGCTCTTGTATATGCATGTATCTGACGCACTGACTAATTTTGTTCTTGTTCCGATAGTTCGTTTAGATATTTCTAACTGAATTTGGTCTGAATCCAGCAAATGATTTAAATTGACTTAAACTACCTGGATGATATACTAAAATGTAATGATGATATCGATTTCAGTTTATTTACAAAACAAATAAAAAGTTTATAAACTCTCTAAAAAGTTAATTAGTAAATTACGATGTTAAGTACTTCTTTAAAAAACACTACATAATAAGAATAAACTGATGTGAAGAAAAGTATATGTAGATATTGTATAACTAATGTAAAGTCTTCCGGATATAATCCAAGTTGGTTATACATTTGACCCACCGGACTTCGTACTACAATGCATCTATGCCAAAGAGTCAAGCCTTGCTTTTATTTTAGCAATCTCCTGAGTTAGACTGTAAAAAAATTGTCTCCCTCCCATCCCTCGAACGGAAACTGTACTTCTGTTCCAGTTCTGTTCTTCTGCTCCAATCCTGTTCTTCTAAACAGTAAATAATACGGGCCTCCCCAAAAAGTACTACGTAAAAGTACAAACACATCTTCAAATCGTAGGCCTTCGTTTAGTGTATTTCTTCAACTTCGTTTATTATTCCTGAAAATAAAAACATCTGGTATTCGTTCCACACTAGTTGGATTGTGTTTGGAACGTTTTGTTTAATTGCACCACACAGTTTTTATATCCTCCTTTGATAGGCCTATCATTAAACCCACTTCTTCCTATCCCTGCCCCACAGAACATTATTAGCTGTGGTTTAGAACGAGAATATATAGCAATACTATATCAGCATATTTTATATTGAAACCACTACCACGATGATAATTAGGCCTATTGAAGGACAAATAAGTTTATTGGCCTTACCTTCCGGGTAAAGATGTACCCACAAAAATGGCAAAGAAACACAAACTGTTACGCATGCGTACACAAAGGCGACTGTAGTGTAAAAAACTTTGGACGTTCATGTTAATCCCTGCACGCACGCGTTTTGCGTCGTTTTCCGCGCCTTTCTTTATACACGCGTAACAGTTTGTGCTTTTTCGTGATGTCACGATTTAATAGTGAATTTCGTAGCTTTACAAAATACGCATACGAAAACGGATACATCATACATTCTTGTAAAATTTGAATAGAACACCTTAAATGTCTGTCACAGTTGGTCAGTATTTTACGGCGATCATCAACAATTCATAGGTAGAAAATTGGATATATTTTCAACACATTTAGAAACTTTCAAAAATTTGAGTGTGACGTATCCGTTTTCGTTTTCGCATTTCGTAAGTTTGTGAAACATCGCTATTATCTCGAGCATTTAACACAAATTTTATATTGAATAGAGCAAATAATTACAGATTGTGACCGCCAAATAATGCTGGATTTGATCGATATTAAGGTCTACTTGGTAAAAAATTAAAGTATATGCATTTTCACTACACTAATTCTATACTCAAGCTGATAAAATCCATGCTACTCAGTACCTACAAGTAAATACTTTTAATTTTTAATGATATTTGTAGAAATTTTTGGTACAATTATTCAACAAGACGGAAAATCACATCAAGTCATAGGCCTAACCGATTCGCTACTACTCTTTTAAAAATATAAATAATTATCAAGAGACCGACGGGCGGACAGACCGCCATATCTAAAATTGAAAAGCTATTCATAGTTTATATTTAAACATCGGTCAACAGTGAAAATACAAAATATATAATTTTCGTAACATCTAATAAAAATAGGCCTATTTATTTTAATAATGTGTTAAACAAAATGTTATTTTTGTTTGTTTTATATATTGAATTTTATGTGTCATGTTGTGAAGAACAGTTTGTAATTAGTATGGCTTTAATTCGTTTCAGGGTGCAATTTTAATTTATTCTTCTTCCTTGGAGCAAAGTTCAAGGAACATTTATAGATATTTGATATGTATTCAATTTTAGTTTTAAAAATATCTTGAAATTCCGTTTATATACTACTATGAGATAATAATAAAAAGCCAAATTACGCTGTTTGTAAGTTCTTTTTTATATGTCAAAACTTGAAATAAAGATTACTAATTGTACGGTACTGTTGTTAATTGTATGTTTTTTTAAGTTTAGTTAGTGTTCTGCCAACCCTCGGGATTGGGATCCATTTTGGAGGTCTCACCCATACATCGCAGTATCTCACGCATCGGAAGAACTATATAACAAGAATCCACCGAAAATAATGCAAAAATGCTATAAGCCTAGCATAAACAAAATATCAATGTTTTGCATGGAAAACCAAGAAATATGACGTCAAATAGGGTGGAAAGTAACAAACTTGTGTGCATGTCGAACAGAGATTGGTACCGTCGGTACTGTAGGCCTCTTGGTACTGTACCTTGCAGAAGTTGTCTCATGCATTGGGCTCACAACAAGTTGGCGTCTATGGTATTGAAGTGGTAATAAGAACTGCTACACAAACACTTAAAAAAATAACAAACTCCATACAGTCAAAAAGTTATCTTAATCCGAAAAGCTCCGACTTATACCGCCTTCTACCTCGAATTTTGTAAAAATCTCTCACCAGTAAGGAGCATACAGTATACTACCATAAATTTATTAATCAGACACGTCCTAGCTTTTTCTCATCAAAGCTAATAAAATTCAAGTTCTTTACTTTTCTTTTAGGATGATAGTGTGCATTATTTTATCCTAAAAGAATTTTATTAAAAGTACACGTCAACCAAAACATACAAACCTAATGATGTCATGCTGCCCAAAACAGACAAATTATTCTCATGAGTCACTAACTCTTATTGCGGGAGGGGATTATAAGTACATTCCTAAATTAATTTTACCAATTATCATCCAGAATTGGATCTACAGATTGTCTTCTTCACTAAGCCTACACCTGTTTAAGAAAGGATAGTGTCACCTCGATACATCTTATTAATTACCAGACTTATGTAGCATTAGAGCTTTAAACAAGGATTCAGTTATATCAATATGGTTGTTGTATTCACAAGTTAAGTTACTAATTTAATAATAGAATGTATTAGTGGCCTACATATACATAGTATATAATCGTGGATAAGATGTTTTATTCGATTCGCTTCAACCTTTATAATTTGTATCAATTGCGCCACTAACGGTACGAAGGGATACAATTTGAACGATGATGGGGCTATCTGACATTCCGCTAACCAGACCAAACGGTAACTAAACCTGAAAGAAATCTTTCTATTGAAAATGAATCTTCAACCGCAGAAACATAATACAGACAGCTGTTCTTCGTCACTTCAACATTTCTGACGAACACTTTTCAATATTTATTACTATTCTATTAGGCACAATATTGTTAATATTATTTAATTTGATTTAATTTTAATACTAATACAAAACAAAATTCATCAGAAACTTTTAAAATAATTATCTGGTTTTTGATTGAGACTATTTTTGGGTACATTTTAAAACCAGTAACACCATCAACTAGATGATGCGCCCACAATACAAATACATTTAACTAATACAAAAGGAGGTAAGATTGAATCTATACTATTATTACCAAAACAATTATAACAGTAATTATTTAAATAAGCAGACCTTGATTATAATTAAATTTGGTAACGATGTATTTGACTATGAAAAAGACAATGAGGAATCAAACAGTTATAGAGATTTTTAAAGTTTTGATACAACAGTACTAGTTATGATGACTAGAAGACGTAGGCCATTTTATTGTGTTGCAATGACTGGCATATTGATCTTTTGAACTCGGGACCGCTTACGGGAGGTGGCCGCTCACCAGAGGTTCAGTCGATACAAAACCAAGCTTTCTAAAATGACATATTCTATACTATCCTGATTTACGAAAATGTATTATCTCATTTTATTTCCAAAACTGAGTAATTTTCAAATTACATGACTTGGGCCTAATAAGGGTATTATATATAAGCTATCACCTAATCTTAACAGCTACAAACAACTATATCTTTAAATATGCAAATTAAAAATTAATTTGTGCATTAACGCAATTCAACATTGATGTTCAACATTCAATTACTCAAAATTACGTTTTTGGGATAATGCTTTTCGTAAAATAGAACAGTATAATCACGCATATTTCCATTGCCTACGTCACTAGACGAGCTTCCTGATCATGTGACAGAAACAAGCCAATGAGGCATAAGTCGCAAAGCTAGTTTGCCGCAATAGGCAAATTTTTTTTTAATTTTCATTTTTACAACTTTCCTACTACATTAACAATTTTTAGACATATGATCAAAAAATGTTTGCAAAAATGAAATTAAAATGACACTGCTTATTTTTTCAAATTTTCAAATGTAGTTTTCTTAAGACTCACTGCGTCGTGCGTCGGTCGTACGACGGTCACACGACTAAACCGTCGCTCCCTGTGTTTGTGGTTACAGGGAAACATCGTATGAAAATAATTTGCATGCTTTTGCATGTTAAAGATGCGTAGTTTCATAATCTAAAAATAGTTCCATTTTCAATTTTTCGACTTTGGGCTCCATTGGTTTGGCTCTGCTACTAAGTAGGCATACAATGCAACATTCGTACTATAAATCATGCTATAAATTGTGTTCGTGATTAAAAAAAGCACGAGCTGTTCTCGTGATCGCTTACAAGTTGTCATTTATGAAAAAAAAAACACAAAATGATTAATTCCAAAAAAAATATTCACAGCAGTTTATGGCGGTGGCGCTAAGAGAGTTACCAGATGCACTGTTTATATAGGAAGAACAGACGGGATTTTGAATAAAGTGTCCGTTAGCAGAGGTATCCGTTTGCGAGAGAGGTCCTCAACGGCAGGTCTGTAAGGAAATACCACCACTATAGTTATAAAAATTGGCATTATCCAAAGAGTACCATAGTTATTGTGTTAGTAACAATAAACATGTTTTTTGTCGTATGTATCCATTTCAATTAACCAAAATTGTACACGTTGTCGAAAGCAACTGTTTCCATCAAACATCCAGCAAATATAAACATCGAATAATTGAAAATATAGTGTGTTCGTAAAACGTGTTCTGGACGTGATTTTGTTGTATTTACCTCAACACAAACTGGTTTTTGTTTGCTCGAACAAACATACGATGATTATTGAATCTCGGTAATGTGAATGCTGAGGTGCGCAACACCTGATCAAATTGGCACTACTGGCCGCTGGGCGGATTCCCAAGTTTCAATATCAATTGAAACCTTTTAGAATGAAAATTGCTTAAATCAGGATGTTTTAAAACTGCTTTATTATGTTGACGTTGAGTTAACCCGTGCTTATAGTGGCGTTAACGTAACACAACGTAATGCAAACCATCAAATGCAAAAAGTTAACAGGAAAAGGGGTCGTATCGTTAGCAAACGTTAAAATTGAGTAGTTCAACTTTGATATTGAGTTAACAATGTTGCAGGTGCTTGATATACATTATTTCCCGTAATAAGATTTGGTAGTGATTGGGCCTCCTAATAATCAACGTTTCATGCTTCGAGAAGTGTAAAGTATGTTACACATCAAAACAGTTTTTATTTTCTGTTTTAGTTTTTACATTTCATCGCGCAAAACGTTGTAAGAGGGGAAATACACATAAGATTAAAATGTTATAAAAGAAACTCAACAACATCACAAATTATTCTTGTTATTAGCGTCAATAAAAAAATATAGGGAAATGGGCTTTATGCATAGTTCAATGTATTTATTTACTAACCCTTCAGTAACCATGTCTTAAAAGCTGTTTTCAGGAACAGAGCTTCCGACAACCAAAGGAATGACCAAAATGGCTGGCTACCCGCTAGTCTCGTAATGTAACAGAATAAAGATTCACTCTTTTTGAGTGCTTTTTAAAGTGTGAAAGTGAATTTAAGAACTATTCTTAAATAGTGATCATCAGCACGCCAAATTTACTTTTTGGAGTGATTTTTAAAGTGTGAAAGTGAATTTAGAAAATATTCTTAAAGAATGATCATCAACACGCCGAATTTACTCTTTTGGAGTGATTTTCAAATATTTACTGCAAACAGTGAGTGATATCAATCCTATGTAATCTATTTTCAATCATGTGGAGTGAATTTTCATTTTTTTTAGTGGTGCCTCATGGCACTTTTCAAAGAGAAGATGTTCACTCTCTTGCAGAGTGTATACATTTTTTATAGAGAACATTTATTTGAAAATTTACATGTTAAATTTAATGGCGAAAGACCGAAGGATTGACAAAACAAAATACAGTCATGGCAAAACCACCAAGTTGTCGCACAAGAAAGTTATTAAGAAATAAGCAAATAAACAACAGGAAATATAAACAAATACAAAGTAAATTTGTTTGTAGTTTTTCAATGACTTCAATTATACATGTCTGATTTTGATATATTGATCTCTCATTTTAAAGCTTGCTAATAATGTGGTTTTATTAATAAGTCAATTTTCAATTTTCTTACAACTTGGTGGTTTTACCGTGTCATGCATCATCATATGCCTATAAAATGTAGTAAAATGGAAGTATTATGCATAATCAAACGTATTGAAATACACGCCATCATGTTGGGATTAAATATTTCGACATTAACTATGTCATTATCAGGTATATCGAAATACTGAATTCTAACATACACGATTGCCTTTATTTCAATACCTCTAAAGCCAGGCACTCAATGCGTCGTACTGTCGCACGACTAAACCGTCGCTCCCTGTTTGTGTTGTTGCCAGACGCGATGACAGTATTCTATTCGTCAACCGACGGTTTTTTAGTGATTTCTCTATTGAATCACTAAAAAACCGTCGGCCGACGAGTAGACGACTGTCATCGCGTCTGGCAACCAAAAACACAGGGAGCGACGGTTTAGTCTCGCGACCGTCGTACGACCATCGCAGGACGCAGTGAGTGCACGGCTTAATATTATGCATTATACTTTCTTATCTGAAATTGATCAGTGGATCTTTAGATACAATGCAATAACAAACAAGAAACTTTAATTATATTCAACACATTATATAAAAAAATATTGAAGAACCAATCGGAACCAAATGGAAAACAGTGTTTGACAGCAAAGTGGACTGAAAGAATATCTTTTTTTTTCAATTTTACACTCTTGCATAAATGACACTGAACTCAAGAATTTAGTCATCGAAAAAATTATACACATATAATGGTTTTTAAAATATCAAATACCGACTCACTGATGCTCCTTTTCTGCAAGGAGCAAGCGGAAACAATGCAATATATGTTTATGGGATATTATAGGCTAATAAAGAAAATGTGGGAAAGTGTGAAAGCAACGGTCATTTAATTATTTAAAAAATCATATGTTTTGGTTTTGATACAAATATACGGCAAAGGAAATATTTATTTTTTTATTACTAAATGATAAATATTTCTTTGTAAAATTAAGAAACAATGGCCACATTAATTTTAATCATTTAATTAATATTATTATCAAAATACCAAGAATCCATTACTACACAATATTAACAGAACTGTATATTTGTTTTCAAATGTATAATTTTAAATGCAATGCGATCTTAATTTAAGTCGTCTCCGTTTGTTATATTACCTTTAAATCAGTATTTACGTACAATGTATGTATTGAAATGAATTAAAAACAGTACAATATTTGTTTATTTTGTGAAACATTCCAATGTAATACAGTTCTTCATTCTTAACAGGCTAATTTGACATTATGGGAAAAGGAGGAGATTTGAAGTTACACGTGTATTGATCGAACTCATCCTGTCCTTAATTGTACAATTGTCACACACAAGACGATATTGAATAATTCGTTGTAGGCTTACTTGTGCAAGAATTTAATTTTAAATAGTCCTTGTTATCACAACATGATCAATAACAATACCTCTTATTCTTGAGTCCTTTTTCTCTAAACGTTACAGTTACACTGCAAGCAACATAACTTAATCAGTTTAATTATGATTGGAAGAAAATTGGATTATCGATTTCCTCGCCAAAGGGTAGAGCCGTGTCTATGCATTTCTTGTACGACTAATTACATATGGGCAAAGATAATACTATTCACGTTCTTTGATTTGACCAAAAACATTCATCAACTAAAAATAAATCTTAAAGAACAGCTAAATTCCACAAAAGCTTAATATTGGACTGTGGACTTATTGCTTGATAATTATCACATACGAAAAAATCATTCATCAGTCTCAATGATTTTAAAAGAATGCTACGAATCTCCCTAGAGCTTAATATTGTTTAGAAAACCCAATCAACAGAATTAAAATACGCCCATGTTTCAATTAATCACAGTTGTTATAGAAACTGTATCTAGTACTAGAGTGGTGCACTTATGGCAATCTCGGTAGAATAAGGAATTCAATTCAATTCATTTACCATCCAATCTGTCAATATTCCTGAACTGGAACCTCCGTGGTTTTGAAGTATAACATGGTGGTATCCACCCCAACAATTTAATTTTTCGAGCTATGTTTACACCTATAATTCTCGTCATTTTGAAGTCACAAGGTTCTTTGCCTTTTAAACAATTGCCTCAAAGGGAACCCTTTTTGTTTACAAAAACAGAGGAGTTTGCTTTAATTTTTATAAATTGTCTAGTAAATACAGACTGCCATATTGGCTCTTCTGTACAGTAATAACATTTAGCTAGCAGAGCAGGGATTTTCTACAGAGGGCAGTATTACTTTTTGTTAAAGACATGTCATACTTTAAAGTATGGAATACCTTAAACATTCACCACCCTAGTTCCTGTCTTTCGGAATAGTGTGAAATACAATAGGCCTAATATTTCTATCGTCGTATTTGGGTTTAAACTCTTCGTGGTCTTGTTTACATCATATGAATCAAGGCAATGCAAGTTGTCATGGTGGATTATTTAACTTTTTTTTTTTCAAAAGCATACAGATTATACATTCTACCTTCACACTACATGCATTTTAGATCGGCATACTATAACGATCAATAAACGTTTAGGATGCAATTTAAAAACGACCCGGTTGATCAAAGAAACTGCTAAGCAATTTACAAATGCAGTTTTGTCAAAACTTACATTCGAAATATATGAAATCTGATTTTCCATAACTTAGCAAGTAAATATCAAATGAACCTCATTTTGTTTTGCATGTTCCCGATAATGGTGTTTAGTTTCATAATTAAAATAGGCCTATAACTCAATTTTTAATTTTTCGAATTATCCCACCCTTGGTTTGGCTCTGTCGCATGAGCCTTGTCACGGCAAAACCATCAAGTTGTAGGTAAAAACTGGAAATCGAGTTTTTGTTAAAACAATATTACCCATATCGTAAGCTTTAAAATGAGGGGTCAATTATCAAATCAAACATCTCTAACTAAAGTTATTAGACTAAATATTAAAAAAAAATCCTTGCATTTGTTTATATTTCCTGTTTTTTCATTTGCTTATTTTACAACTTGGTGATTTGTCTATAACTAGCACAGTAGTATGTTTTAATGCAGTTCTCCACTTCGAAGATTTAAGAAAGGCGGTTATAATTACATGCAGAGCGACAACAATGTACAAGTATACTTAATATTGCCAGGCGCAAGGCAACATCAGTTAATACAAGAAAAGGTTAAGTAGGTTTGAAATAACAATAGTGCTGGAAGTAGATCAATGAAAGCAGCCAGATTACCGTTAAGATTACCTGTTATTTTTAAGTGTTTACAAACTACAAAAATGTCACCAAATGTATAGCTGCCAAGCCTCACACATAAGGCGTGTGTCTCACGCATGTGAACTTATTTTAGACCTCTCACGCATAGGAATTAGCATGTGAAAATAAAACAGCTGTGCGGACACCTCTCGTAAGCGGACACCTCCCATAACGGACACTAATTCAAAGACCCGTTTGTTCCTATATAATCAGTGCATTTTGTACCTCTCGTAAGCGGACACCTCCCGTAAGCTGACGCAGACACTATTTGTATTAAAATTTAGATTTGTTGTATGCTAATTCACCTCCCATAAGCGGACATCCCGGAAAATTTAGTGATTTTTCTGTACTACAAATTAAAATTTACAAATCGTCCTTATACTCGGATGTCTGAGAATCCTATTACTGAACCAATCCTAAAAATGATAAACAATATTTAATAAAATATAGAATTCGGCGTCTAGACATTTGAGAGGTCACGTGTGTTGAGAAGTCTGTGAAACGTGAGACAAGGACGTATACATATTTTTACAACTTTGGCCCTCTATCGGCCGAAATTCTCGTAAGCAGACACCTCCCGTAAGTGGACACGTTTCTCAGACGCGGAGGTGTCCGCTTATGAGAGGTTTAACTGTAATATCCAACATAGATTCTCAGAAATCTCCAAAACGGCATAAAAGTTACAAAACATTGGCATTTTTACAAACACGGGAAATGTCCCAAAATGCTACGCGTTCTTTTATGAAAATATTAAATTTCTGACCAAAGACTTTTTATTCAAGATCTCGCTAACATGAATATTAGAATGATTAAGTTTCGACTCATAGAATGTAAATTGTACTTTTAATTATACAATTTTTTTTACCTTAATTCCAAACAATCGTGACTTATCGCATAGGCCTAATTTTAATTCATTATTACTAAACTTATTGGTTATGTAATTAGTATAGGTTTGCCGACGAGAAAGAAAAGAACTGACTTGAGATAAATCAGTATGACAATTATTTAAATATTAGATATAACACTATTAAATCTGAAATTTAGGACCGTAACAGTTATTTGGTATATGCATGGCTGCGTGTTTCACCGCTTAACTATATCGTTCTTTTCTGGGTCGAGTCCACCAAATACCCTATACAAACGTCGTCAATACAGTTACGGATTACTATTCTCTAATATATACGGTACATACAGATTAACTCCAAGCCTTTCACGCGATTCACTTGGACCGTTGTCTATTATTGGATCTGCGCATCACTGTGTATAAAGATCATCTAATTCAAACGATCGAGGTTGCCAATGAAGGACACCCCCACACATCGTATTGATGCACAGTCAGAATCCTACAGATTCACACGCAATAATGTATACTCGCCGATATACCAACGCTGGAATCTAACCGTTTAAGCAATAAAACACGTCTTATCCTGTAGGCGCTAACCTATATCTGGACTAGATTCATTAATTGGTTATTATATTAGCCAGGAGATCATTTGCATCGACGGTGAGGTGAATTTTTGTTAGTTGATAGGGTCACTGCGATGTCACCCTCACCATAATGTGAACTAATGGACAGCTGTTTGTGAGCGGCGATGCTGGATACAGTGTAATACTGTTATCTATAAGTGAAACAATGCGTTGTAAAATATAACCAGAACATGGGCAGTTAAAAACTATATCGAAGACAATTTTTATAAAAACGATATACAGTGTGGTATATGAATATACCGTTGGCGTTATTTTGTCTTTATGCCACAGTGTGAACACAAGCTAGGCCCGAGGAAGTCGCACGGCACCAGCTAAGAAGATGAAGCAGTCGACGTCAAATTTCAGATATTTTATATTGTTGGCAATGATAGCAGGTAGGATTAATATATTTATATCTTTTGATTTACAGTTCCGTATCCAGCATGAGGCAGACGAGGCGGTGGCCTCGTCTGAAATTTTCAAAATTTGGCTTTTTAAGGGGGAATCACTCACCCTCTGACCTCCAATAGAGGGTTCCAGTTCCTGGAATCCTACGTGACCCCAGACTCTGGCTACGGCCCTGGTTCGGTTTATTAATGTTATTTATATTATGTTCATGTTATATTGTGCCTCTCGGGCAATGTCGTTTCAGCAAACCCCCGTGCTGAGATTGAAGGTTTTGTGTTGTCATAAGGGTCTATTATACCGCTAGTGTCCGTGTATATAGCTGTAGTTATTACAACCATACATACGGCATGCCGAGTTGGACTACTGTATCAAAAATAAACAATACGATATTAGTTGATGGAAGTAGCCTGAAAAAAACGTTTGGATATTAATGTACAAGGTTACCATAACTGAATATTATTCAATGAACACGGTTAAACTTTTACCTTCGGCCTATTATTGTTATAGACCATTTAGATCAAACATGCTATGATTATTTAACATCGTCATCATCCCTTTCAATATCAATACAACAAATAATCTCAATTATAAGCCCAGTTGGCTTTCTCGAAGCTAATCCCTATCGACAAGTGACCACCAAAATCACCATGACCTTCACTTTCAACTACATCACCATCAACAACACCATCACCATCATCATAATCATCATCATCATCACCACCATCACCATCATCACCACCATCACCATTACCATCACCACTTCCATGACCATCATCACCACTATCACCATCACCATCATCACCACCATCACCATCACCACCCTCTCCTTCATCATCATCACCATCATCATCATCATCATCATCGTCATCGTCGACATCATCATCGTAATCATCGGCATCATAATCATCATCATCATCATCATCATTATAATTATCGTCATCATCATCATTATCATCATCATCGTCGTCGTCGTAGTCATCATCATCATCATCATCATCATTATCATCATCATCATCATCATCATCATCATCATCATCAGGAGCCGGGTTAGGGCGGCGCATCCGGCGTGCGCCCCCTATTATCCCCCTATTATTAATTTTGTTTCAACGTCAATGCTTCCGTAAAATCGCGATTAGAAAGCAATTGGCGAAAATCTCGAATATAATCCCAACTGATAAACACATTAAGGGATCGTGTCAACAATATTCTACTGCAGTTACTGCAGTAATCTATTGTTATAAAGTTTACTGCAGTTGCTGCTCTAATCCAGTGCCATCATGGTTCATTTGGTGACTGTATTGTCACATAAAGCCTCTCAACATGTTGTCAGTAATTCTCTTTCAGACACTCAACTAATACAGTTTAACTGAATTACTGTAGTAACTACAGCAGGATAACTTTGACATGGTCCCTAAAACGTTTAGATATTAATGTACAAGGTTACCATAACTGAATATTATTCAGTGAACACGGTTGAACTTTTACCTTCGGCCTATTATTGTTATAGACCATTTATATCAAACATGCTATGATTATTCCAACATCGTCATCATCCCTTTCAATATCAATACAACAGAATAATCTCGATTATAAGCCCAGTGGGCTTTCTCGAAGCTAATCCCTATCGACAAGTGACCACCAAAATCACCATGACCTTCACTTTCAACTACATCACCATCACCAACACCATCACCATCATCATCATCATCATCATCATCACATCACCGTCATCATCACCATTACCATTACCATCACCACCACCATCACCATCATCACCACCATCACCATTACCATCATCACCACCATCATCATCATCATCATCATCATCGTCAACATCATCATCGTCGACAACATCATCATCATCATCATCATCATCGGCATAATAATAATCATCATCATCCTCATTATCACCATCATCATCGCGCGCCCCCTATTATCCCCCTATTATTAATTTTGCTTCCGTAAAACCGCGATTAGAAAGCAATTGGCCAAAATCTCGAATATAATCCCAACTCATAAACACATTAAGGGATCGTGTCAAAATTATTCTACTGCACGTACTGTAGTAATCTATTACTATGAAGTCTACTGCAGTTGCTGCAGTAATCCAGTACCATCATGGTTCCTTTGGTGACTGTATTGTCACATAAAGTGTCATCTCAACATGTTGTTGTCAGTAATTCTCTTTCAGATACTCAACTACTACTGTTTAACTGAATTACTGAAGTAACTGCAGCAGGATAATTCTGACATGGTCTCATAACAGATTGATAATAAGCCTCATTCATAAATATCTATGGTTTCTTTTGTTTATGGGCCTCCGGTATTTAATGGCATTATAGTGCTCCGATTATGGGACAGGGTTACTATTATAAATATTCGGCGCATTCTAATTATAGAGGAACTATTAAAACAGACATGTCCTAAAACCTGTTTCTATTAGCAACCTAATATCATTCTGCCGTGTTATTTGGGAAGCTAGCTTATATGAGAAAGATAAGAGATTATTAATGAAGATTACAAGAAGGGCTAGTAGTGTAATGGGCGTAGACATTTCTAAGCTAAATTTTAAATATGATTCAGGTGTTCTCTCCATCGTAAAACGTATACTTTCTCAGACTGA
>JAOTQE010059082.1:0-19067 GCA_025631205.1 Nesometra sesokonis | reverse complement strand
CCCCCCCCCCACTTTTTTATAACATTAGTGTAAAAATGTATCCTTTGATTTTCACTCCATCAAAATTTGAAATTTTCAAAATTTTCGGATGACGCCCATATTGGATTTCAAAATGGCTGTTTTTCATTAGATACGATTTCAATTTCAATGTGTAGGCCTATTCGCTATTGATGACATCAAGCGCAATTATCCGCATTAAAAATATAACAAACAACAGATAAGATATATACAACAATATTATACAAAATGGAATTAACATTTACATTGTGTACAAGTTTTATATCAGAGAAAGGGGTTAATTTTTGCCTCTTTTTAAAAGAAATAACGTGGGAGAGTACAGTGGATGAGGAGGAGCAATCTTTACAATTAATTTGCGAAAAGAAGTTCAAAACTTTGGGAAGGGAAAGTTCACACTGTGAAGCCCATAGGAACAGCAAGAAGGGTAAGATATGGATATAAGATTTGAGTTTTAGAGTCAATGGTAGATTTTAGTTATCAGAAAATTATTATTTTTATTACCGTATCTAAGCAAAACAATCTGGAAAATATTTTTTGA
This sequence comes from Nesometra sesokonis, assembly GCA_025631205.1. Classification (NCBI taxonomy): domain Eukaryota; kingdom Metazoa; phylum Echinodermata; class Crinoidea; order Comatulida; family Antedonidae; genus Nesometra; species Nesometra sesokonis. The sequence goes on along the minus strand of JAOTQE010059082.1, from coordinate 18,511 downwards.
CAGATAATAAAGGGAAAAATAAATTCCCATTAATCATCATTAATATGCAAATTATATCCAATATGCAAATTAGGAATCCCACAATTTTTTGACTTTTCCATATCTCTGCAACCAATGGTCATAGAGAGTTGATTTTTTATTCATGATAACATGTTTATATTAACTGCCATGAAACATTATTTTTCTTCATAAGTGAATGGATAATAAAGAAATACAATTGAACAAAAATACCTAAAGGCGAAACAGTCTGAAATTGTCGTCTGTTTTGAATGATGATAATGAGACGATTAAATTCTAGTTATCATACAGGTTGCTGACACCTCATAAATATGCAAATTTATATTGAATTTGCAAATTGCAATCCTAACTTGTGGAAATTCCATATCTCTGCAAAAAGTGGTTCTAGAGAGATGAGTTTTGTTTTAAATTGTTGGCAACCTAATATTTGCTGTAATGAAACACTTCATATGTGACCACAGAAATACGTCAAATGACCTTTGATCATACTGTAGGCCTATAGAATGTACATATAAGGTGCCTATTTTCTGTTAAAACGTTGTTATAGTTGCTATAATATTTAACTTTTTTCATATATAATTAGTAACATTGTTCTTTACCTTTACTTCAATATACCTGCAATTGATATCATACTTATTGCTTTGCTCATTGACTTTTTATAGCGGTGATTTTCGTCTCTTAGGTAGAAACATATTTTCATACATATTTTTGAACACTTGAAGAGAGCATTAAATCATAGGCAATTCCAGAAAATAGGTGGTGGAGATAGGCGTGCACTGGACATACCATCAATGAACAGAACATTTGAAAGCATAAGAAAATATTTTACACGCGAGGTTCTTGATCAGAGCCTCCTACCTTCCTGGAGTTGACTTAATGCGGCAATTAATCGTTATACCAAATTCATGGCCAATTGACAACATTTATATTTGAAATCGTCGTCTTATAAAAATAGGGCCTATTTTTAATTTACACTTTCCCCAAAACACCAAACGGAAATACAGTTGTAGCCAGATTACTGTATGATGAAAAACCAACGCAAAACACCCGATTCTCTGACTGTATCTAGGCAGAAGGCAGGACACAGGGCGCAGTATCACAGGCAGAATTGCCGGGCCGACACACGTCACATGTATGACAGAGTATCCTGCCATCAGCCACAATACGTGTTACAGCTCCTCGTTCATAATATTGTAACGTATTAGCATTCCTGCCTGTAATACTGCGCCCTGTATCCTGCAGTCAGAGAATCAAAATCAGTTGTTCTGTCTTTCACGGCGTTTCCATTATGTTTGCTCTTCTCGAGTTCTAATAGTCCCGGTGATTTGAACTCTATCAGCCCCCTTTTTGTTCGATTTCCATCACGCTTAGTTGGTAATTTCTTCAATTTCTAATAGGCCTAGTCCAATTTGTTAAAATTTAGCAGAACTTTGGTCAACAATTATGAAAAAGGCAAATCTTTCTGTCGCAAGTTGGTGGTACGGTAATCTATAAGCATAACAGAATAACCCTTATCGTGTATACGATGAAAACAATTAGCCTATCACAAAGCACGGAAAATTGTCTGATTTTTTTTTTATCATTGGGCCTATGGCTGAAATCATATTATTAGACCAACCGATAAATATATGCCTGATATTTAATAAAATATAGAATTTTAGAGGTTTTTAAGTTGAGAAGGCCGTGGAATGTCGGAAAGCACGTATACCTCCCGTAAGTGGACACTTCCTGGACCTGAGGGTGTCCGCTTCTTACGAGAGGTTCAACTGTACGAAGAAAAAAGAGCGTAGTCTATACAATTGTTAATGCAAAGGCGCATTGACAAGTGACATAAGAACATTGACAGCAATATGTGTCCGCGACTTCCTCTCAACTCGCAATGATGTGTTATCTTGCAACGAACCTGTCAGGCAATCCATCGAGTCCTGGTCATATTGACATGGGAATACTGGATGTAGAACCCTGGGAATAAAACATGTCGTTTATTAAAGTATATAAATTTCAGTCATGTATCTTGTGTCATCTGATACCGTCTCGTATTACATTTGTACACACGTTGCTTAATAACATCAAACATCAATGTCCACGAGTGTTAGCGAACCAGTATTCTGCGATTTAATTATCTCTGACATTTTATTGAAAAACTGCTATTTGCTACGATATTCTTGAACATTAATTTATATTTGATTAGTTTAAGTGAACAATGATAGTCCGATTAATTAGTAATTAAAAAATAATATAGGGACGTTTCGCAACTTCCTTAAATACGAAAACAAAAACGGAGGCTTACGTCATAAACTCTTCTCGTTTGAATTAAACGTAAACACCTTGAATATCTGTCATATAGTTGGTCAGTATTTTACGGCGATCATCAACAATTTGTAGGTAGAAAATTTAATATATTTTGAACGCATTTAGCAACTTTAAAAAATGGAAGTGTGACGTAGGCCTATCGTTTTTGTTACGATACCGTATTTTGTAAAGTTTCGAAACCTCACTATTAAGCCTATGATTAGATCCAAGTATACGGTAACAACTGTAAAAAAAATTAAAAAAAGATTACCATTGTTAAGCATTACAGCATTAAGTACAGTGAAATAATTAAAATAAATAACAAAATCCAGTTTACATTATTAATTAGAAAAAAAACCCCAAAATACAGAAATTTGATGACACCTTTGATCTCACTTCGTTTTTTTCTATGCCCCTTTCGTAAAAGTTTTACAAAATCGGTCAACATGTAGGCTTATTCAACTTTTTGTAGAAGATTTACGGTACCGTACCGTAAATATTTTAGAACAAAATATATTTAAATTTTTCATACATGGTTTTTAAATGTTGATGTTGTAAAAGCTTTTAGCTCTTTTGATCGAATGTCGTACATCAGGACATGACAAAAAGTAAACGTTTAAAATCGTCAAAGAATTGAAATTAACGGTACACCATAACTACAGTTTGGACCAGCTAAAACACTAAACTAAGGTTACAGTCTATAAATTTATTAATATTATCATTAATTTAATTACTGGTGGACCCAGGCTTAAAAAAGCCTTTCCGGCTTATAATATCTGGTCTTCTCCAGACATACGCATAATTATTTATTTCACTTTTTCTTGTATATTTATATTTAAATGCGTTATGTAAATAAATACAACTTGAACTTGAATAAGTTCACTGGACATAAATCTATACTTTATATATATATTCACACGAGTTAGAGGTAGGATCTCATTTTTTTTTAGTCAGAAGAAGTACATTTGGTCCTTTTTTAAACAAATTTCTTAAATTTGAGCCAAATTTTATTTACGTCAATTGTAGTATTTATAGACTTAAAATGATTCCAAATGCTGATGTTATTATCAATGTGATTCTGTTTCAGAATTTCTGAGCTCTTGGTCCAAACTATGCAATGTAATGTAATGTAATGTAAAGCCGAGTATAAAAAGGAAAATGTTTATTATCTTCAATAGAATTGGAACAAAGTGTTCATATACCATTAGGTCTACTACAATACCATTTGACCATCTTAACTAAACTTTGTACCAATTGCCGAAAGTCAACCCTCAAGCTAAACGCATGTCTTTCACATAGTTATCACTCCGTCTGTTGTTTTTTTTTGTCTTTCGTGGGAGTTAAAACCCACTTTTATTCTTATTCATTTCATCTGTTTTTTTTTTTCATTTATACTCAATATTTATATATATATATATATATATATATACACAACTCCATACAAATATTTTGCATCTAAGATGCATTTTGTACAAGAAAAAGTGAAATGAAATAACATATTGCTGGTTCATCACTCTTCTTTATTTCATTATACCATAGTTACATAATAGCATGGTGATATGGTCAAAAATTACAATGAGATATCTTTTCATACTGAAGTGAAATTTTAACCTTATTTTGCCATTAAAAATGTTTTGAAACTCTTTAGTATTCTATTTAGTACTCTGGATGGTCGCATATTTTATCTATTTTAAACGATTACAACGTAGGCCGTCCACTTGAAAAAAAAAACACATGCCGACCTCGACTCCGGTCCGCACCGATTCGGTCCGACACAATTTTAAACAAATCTGAATGCTCTTAATTCATATACTGTTCGTTAACGTACTTATTTGCCTTGTTTATATTAATAAGAAGTACTTTTGGACCTTTTTTGTAAAAATATTTTTTAAATTTGAGCCAAAATTTATTTACATCAATTGTAGAAAGTTTATAGACTTAAAATGATTCAAAATGATGATGTTATTATCAATGTGATTCTGTTTCAGGATTTCTGAGCTCTTGGTCCAAACTATGCAATGTAATGTAATGTATAGCCGAGGACAAAAAGGGAAATGTTTATTATCTTCAGTAGAATTGGAACTAAGTGTTCATATACCATTACTACAATATATCATTTGACCATACTGTATAAACTAAACTTTGTACCAATTGCCAAAAGTCAACCCTCAAGCTAAACGCATGTCTTTCACAGTTATCACTCCGTCTGTTGTTTATTCAAAAAATTAACATATTGCTGGTTCATCACTTTTCTTTATTTCATTATACTGTAATCACATACTAGCGTGGTGATACGGATAATAATTAACAGACTATAACACTAATTATCGTTCAAATGAATAAAACATTTTCGATAGATCAAAGGTTTATGTAAACTCCGCCCATATTATTAGGTCATTTTGTGACATTGTTTTTGTATATGCCTACGGTAATTATTTTTGACATCTTTTAGAAACATTACAAGAAAATAAACTAAAAGAAATATAATTATTATTAATAATACAGGCATATATTAGTTTTATAATAGATAATTGTCTAGATTATAAGCCTCAAAACATTTTAATCTTTGTTTGATTTTCATGTGTATATATTTTAATGCAGCAACATTGATTTTTTTTTCTCAGCAGAATTTTAGTCTTTTGGTTAAAGGGGTCCCATGGCCTAATTGGTATAACTTTCTTAATAACTTTATAATCCCTTAAAGGAGAACTCCGGAACTGAGATTTCAATGGATACGTAGAACCGCCGTCATATAATCTTATGGCGACCGCCAAATAATTACTGCCACCATATAATTAAATGGAGGTCGCCATATATGAAATGGCGGCCACCATACTTATATGGCCGCCACCATATAATTATATGGCGGTCGCCATTATATTAGGCATATGCCACTTAAAAGTTCTTAATTCAGTGTCACTAATAGGCTTTCGTAAATTAAAAATCTTTTTGGATATTGAATGGCGTTTGGTACACACGACTCAACAGGCAATAAAGTACCGGTATACAGTTGAGTTAATTAATCAAGTGAAAACTGTAGGCTATAGTTGGTCAGGGAAGGACCAATGTTCTGTCTACCAGCGGCCGTTCGGTCCCAACTTCTTACTCTATCTTGCGGCCCGATTATCTATGTTTCAATTTGACAAAAAAAAAGGAGTTTCGACCTTCTTTGCCCGCTTCTGTTCGTACATTAATTGTATCTCGTTTCGTTTTCCTGTCGACGGCTCTATTTGAATCGGACCTCAAAAATTTTTTTTTTTTTTGGAGGGGGGATTTCTATTGTGACTCCTGAAACCCCCAGTATCTGCCAATGTTGGTATAAAAACACTATCAAAATACTAATTTATGTTCCAAACTGGTAAGTACTAAATCGGTGAAAATAATGGGCATTTATCCTCTCAATTCGATATCTATATGTATGAGCTCATCATTAATTGGGGATTTCTACCAGATGGGTAACATAGTATAAAACAAAGTTGATGGGTGATTAAACTGTTATTTTCAGTGGCTTAGTACCTTTTAAAAATACGGTGTTGTTAGTCATTTATCAAAAAGTAATGAAATTTGAAATCAAAGTGAAGAACATGCCTATAGTAAAGTTGACAACGCTACACATTATATTAGTTGGTGGTTTAACATTGTCTTCAATTGCACATTTCCATTTCATCAAATTATTACAATTTACTAAATAATTCGTTAATTTCCTAAACAATGAACAAATAGGTCATGGTCTCTATATCTAAAAGTGCAACGTAAAATAAACGCTTTGTCTTAATACCTACTATTTGCTTACAAACACAGCAATGATGACTTTTATTATTATTTTGAAATCTTAATGAATGTAATTAATAAACACAATGAAAGCGATCTGAAAATTATCGCACTTCTGAACTAAATGCTCCAACGTCAAACACGAGAAAATTAATGACCGTTAAATCGATATTTTCCTCTTGGCTTCGCAATACATTGATGTGGTTAATTTGATACTTGGGTTGTTTTCACAATACGAGCTTAGCGCAATATTCACAGGTTTGTGTTGATATAAACCTTCTCAGTTAAAAATCCTATTAATAATTTAGGGTTTTGGCAGTCCATCATTCGGATTAGTGAAGAGCAGGAATATTAAGTTAATTTCTCCTGTACCCAGGCCGGAATAAGTTAGACCTTAATTTCTGCTACCATGAAGCGCCCGACCCGACCCATTCGAGCACCGACGACGGTTTATTACCGCTCGCTTACGATGGTTATGATATAAATAATAAATAAATTGAAGTTATAGATTAATCAAAGAGGATGATGAAAAATCGTCGAGGATGGCAGCGATGATAAATAGAATCGAATCAGGGGCGGCGGAACGTTTTTGAATTATGGGGGACGAAGTTGAATTTTTAAAATTCGCTCGGCTACCCCGAAGTCCGCTTAGAATTTGATGAGCAAAAAAAAAAAAAAGAAATAAAATAAATAAATAAATAAAAAAATAATAAAAAAAAAAACTTTGTTGCCTCTAATTTCGTGCTTTCCTGGTCCCTAAAGGTGGTTTTCACGCCCACAATATTCATATTTTACCATAGTTTTGTAGTTGTCAAATGAGAATTTTGTTGTTGGAGTCCCATTTCAGGGGGACGATCCCCCCTGAGTTGTCACTGGGGGGGGGGGGGACACGTCCCCCATCCCCCTCTTCCGCCGCCCATGAAACGAATAAGAAATTAGCGATAATAAAATAAATTAATAAAAATAAATATACAGTATAATTATAATTTCACTTACTCCAAGTAGGCATATGTATAGGCACGTCTAAATGAGCGCGTGTCGATGGGTACAGAAGCTTAAAATAGTTCTTATTTAAACAGCATATGAACAAAAGGATCCTATCCTTGGAGTTAATGGATTTGATGGCATTAATTATAATTAAATGGACTTAAATAATTCGCTGAGACTATTAAGTCTTCTATTGATAAATATATCTTGTTTTATTTCCTCGTTTCGTTTAAATACCAAGTTCACGAATTGAGACTGCATTATCCGTGCGTATCGAGAACTAACGAAACCTCCCCTACGCAGTGGCCCGTGTAGGCCCAACCCCTAGCTCGGAGACGCCGAGTCGCGATCAAATCAGCTCAATATAATTTTAAATAATGTTCCAAAAGTACTATGGATTATATTAGTTATTCCTAAGCGTTTGTGCTTCTGAATTTATGATGCGTGTAGACAAGAAACGAACCAGATCGGATCAATCAAAGCGCACAATTTAACAAGGCGGGTAAGGTATTTGCATATGGGCGGCCAGTAAAGTCTTAATAAGTAAACATTGTCATAATCCCCACAAAGTACAATTTCAACCACGTAACGGTAAAATATATCACAATAAATGTAAAATAATTGGACCCCACAAATATATCACAATAAATGTAAAATAATTGGACCCCACAAAACAACGTAAAAACCACTGTTCCCTGGTGGAAACAAACGGCGCGAAGGACAACAGCGAGTGGCGATGCCGTAAAGTCAAGGCAATCGGTGTCGTATGGACAAGATAAATTCACGGCCAACAAGAAAAACTCCATACACATTTATTTTTCATTTCGTCAGTGAAACCACAGAGGCTCAAACTGTTACGCGCGCGTAGATAAAGCGCGTAGATACAAACTGTGGAGGCTCTTGTTTGTTAACCACTAGGCACGCGCCGTTTGTACGTGGACCTGCAGGTTTATCTCTTCTTGGTTTGCAGGAGAATTAATTTTGATTTGTTCTCAATACGATATATTTTACGATTTACGTGGTTATTATTGTCTGTAATATTGTTTTGAAGAGTGGGTTTGTGTTCATACTGAGATGTTTGTATATTTTGGCCCTAATGGCCGCTCACAGTACAAGGTTCTTTCGTTTAGTGCTATCCTTCAGTAAGGCTTATCATTTCACGGCTCATTACATAGCAATAATATTCGTTTTAACGAGTTTATTGTAAAATAGTTTCCCTTGGTTAAATACAAGATTTTAGCTCTTGACTTTACAACAGTAATTTTAGTGGTATATAATCCATTAAAGAACACGAATAATAGAGAAATTATTTACTAGCCAACAAGTCTACAACCAATCTCTCTTTATAATACCGTTAAGCGCAATATGTTTAAAGTGGATTTGGTTATGATTTATTGAAGTGGCGTTTGAGGGGAGACACACAAAACCTGACAAATCAATTATGATGATTATCGCGATTGAATACTTGCAAGAAAGCAAATACCTTTGTAAGTTATGTCAATTCAATTTCGGTAAAATTGTATGAAAATGAAATTTTAGATATCTGTAAAAGAATGAATTGTCATACCATGCACAAATAGCTATACGTTCTTGGAAGGATACTTACAACCTCATGAAATAGTGAAACTGAATTTATGGAAATAGTGTATAGCCTATATTTTTGTATTAGTATTATTAGATCTACATTACTAAAGCGTAATTAGGCCTTATATAAGACTCACTAACATAGCTTCTCTTCCTTATAACATATCCAAGGAACTGATTCAACTGAAATAATTATGCAGTTTTTATTTTTATTTTAAATAGTTTTTAAAAAGGTAGTAGGCTATATAGTGTGTGATATTGCATTGCCAATAATGCACTTTATTTGTATACACATTTGATTAAAAATAATTATTTGATTTTAAAAACACTCTCATCAACACCTTTCCAGCCAAGGAAGGATTAAACCTAGGCATATTATTAATATTATATAACCATTAATTATTATTAAACTTACTATAAACTAATACCGTACTATTTAGAAAGGCCATGATTGGCTTAACCCTACCTTGTTTCAGAACCAATATTTTAAAGAAAAATCGAATGAAATGTGTCAACGAATCCAGCTACCTATTACTAGTATTAGGGGGTGGGGTGGGGGTTTCGCCATTCAATACATACGAAACGAAAACGAATACGTCATAAATTATTGTAACGTTTTTAATTGAAACTTCACAGTTGGTCAGTATTTTGTGACGATCATCAGCAATTCAACAATGCAAAATCTTATATAGGCCTATGTCTGAAGATGAACACATAACAAAATGGAAGTGTGCCCACGTATGCGTTTTCGTTATCTTATTTCGTAAATTTTCGAAACTTCAATATTAACACAGTAATAAACCCAATAAATGTTAGTTTATCATCATCCTCCATCATTTCTGCGAGATTTTTTTTATTCGAGATAAAATGAATGGGCACATTTTATTTTTATAGTACCTATATAGTGTTTGATAATATCAAAACATATTGGTGATGCCTAATTTACTTAAAAATATAAAGAATATCAATAAAAAGTCACCGTTTTTCAAACAAGCCAATGTAATCAACTGGGCCTGAACGTTTTATGGGCCTTAGAAAATAGCACCAATAGTGTTTCAGTCGACCTTCTTATCATTTTTCAGGAATCTTCGAAATATTACATATAAACTAAATAAATAATTAACTAGCAACTTTGTCTTTCATTCCTCCGTCGTGCTCTCTTTATTTTAAACTGTCTTCTTTTTTCCAATTAGGCTTTACATCGAATTCCTGTTTTATATTACTCTTCCTCATTATTGTTATTCCTTAATTTTCACTAAATCTCGTGCGAGTTGTAATTGCCGAGCGGTTAAGGCAGGGGAACCATGAGCCATTGTCCGCTCGCACCATGGTTCTGGTGGTAGAACAAGTCTTCTCGGATAAGGACTATAAACCGTAGTGTATACAAACGGCTCCATCTTTCGAGACGAGTGGTTACCCCGGTGTACTGGTCCACATCCCATGCTATGTGGACAGAAAATGTAGCGCCCGTTATTCGAGAAGCAGGACATAGGGGCGTAGAAAGTCTTATGAATGTGTAACATCTGGTCCACAGCGCCTTGATACTTTACTGTGTAAGGCGCTATATAAAACTCTAATTATTATTATTATTATTATTATTATTATTATTATTATTATTATTATTATTATTCTAATTCTCCATCTCATCATCCGATCTCTTCTCCGTGTATTGCGTTATCATTATTTTCACGGTCTTTTACTCTAATCTTCATCTTCTTTTCTTTCCACAGAAATCTATTCGCCAATACAAGAGGCTTACAGCGATACTGATGTACAATTTAGATTCATGATTGGCAGTTATCCTGAAATAGGCTTACAACAATTGCCTAGACCTTGGCTGATTGAGAGATTAATTGTGTGTTAATTGTGTAAAATAATCTGTATCTGTAGGCCTATATAGCACAAACTCCTTCATCATATTTTAACATTAGAACAGAGAAAACAATAAATGTGTTTGATTTAGAAACTTTCAATATTGAATTTAGAACTTAACTTGAACCATACCCGCACTTGCAGTGATTATCCATCCTGCTGTTAGTTTAAATTTTCAAGAAACATTCAAATGAATTTACATTTGTTTGAGAATAGGCCTAGGCCTATTGGTATTTATGGATTGAAATGCAATGCGAACGTGCCTTTGTCAGTAGACTGAGATTTAAACAGGAAAGCTGTTTAAGTTCGGTAGCATACACCAGTTAGTAACAAAATGCCCAAAACGATGGAATTCGGCAAAAGTTTATATCTCTAACGGAAAGGGAAAACATTCTTCAAGTCACGATTCTTATTAATAATCTTGGAATGCAATAAAAATAAGCTTATGCCTGGACACGATCGTAAGACCTGCTTGTTTAAGAGTATATTACAGGTAATTTTACGGCTAACTTCACAATGAGTAAGCTTCATTTCACTTGTTGAAAAGAAACCAGTCACTCGCTTTCTCCTTATTTCACATGGTTTTATTTCAGATTGTACGTTTACCTGTTCGGGGTTGTTTAAATACATACCATAGGTGTCCCGGAATAACATAGGGGTGTTAGGCTAGACGGTGTAGTGCAATACCCAACAATGGAAGCGGTACCTTTCATGCTATTCATCATGTTTATTTTACCTGTACACGACTGAATAGTTGTTTCTACAAGATGACTTTTCATCTTCCTAATAGTACGTTTTAAGGTTAAAGAAAAACCAGTTGTAATGTATACTCTAAATTGAGTGTTTACTTAAACGATTCTTGAAGTGTATCGAACGCTTGTATAAACTTACGACTCTTATATAACTTGTGACGGCTCCGGGCAGAAACTGGTGAAATCATAATGCTCAATTGTAGCCATGATTAAAAACCAATAAAACTTCTCTGTTAACTTAACGAAACGAACAAATGGTGTGGATTAATAAATAATTGCCCTAGAAGGACACAAGAACTGGAATGTCCCTGGTGATAAAGGTAACATTGACTTCTTCAAAAGACCCAATTTCTTAAACAAAATAAGAGTATTAATTTAGTGTTGTTGTTTGACCATGTTACCGCATAAATGACCAATTTGAGAAAGTCATTTCTGGCGGACATACTTGAAGTTTTGTCACTTAAAAAAACTCCGGTATTTCTGTTCCACCAAGAATGCACACACATGCTTTCTGTGCCAAACCATCTGCAGTATCTAATTGTAGTTTTAAATTTTCCAACAATTAAAATTATTTTGAGCCAATGTTGAACTTATTGTTGGAAGTTTTCTCAATTTGTCGTATTATACAAATGTGCAATTAAATATATAATTTGTCCGTGTTATACGGGGTGTGGTAACAAATTAGGGTGTAACAATTTTAAACAAATTGCATGGTAAAATAATCACACAAAAATTTCGTCAAAAAGATAACTGAAATTTAACTTACATGCTTATTCATTAAAAATAGGCCTAGGCCTATAGCCTATCACTGTATAAATTTCAATAAAATAAACCCCGAAACTATCTAGCCTACGAGCTAAAATAAATACGGCACTACAGTATTAATACAGGCCTAATATATAATAATAGAAAGAATATTACTAAATAAAACATCAACATCATCTATTACATTGAGCGTCTTCGGCCTCCAACGTTTAATGCCGGTACCTTTTTATAAGAACACATTGAAATTGATAAAAAAAATAAGAACAAATAAAACAACATGAGGCTGAAAAGAAAATTGATAGGCCTATAAGGGTGTTTTGTTATTAAATGGAACTTTTTTAATACCTCCAAAATTCAAGCTCATCACATACTGTCTTAAAAAGGTTATATTATTACTTAGTATCTACTCCATTAGGTCATAATCATTAGTTCCATCAGACGACACAAATATACGGTACCGTATACTTGCCTCAGCAGTCAAATTGGTTTGAAACTTTGCAGTTTATTAGTAATGTTTGTTGGTATGGTTACTGTAATTTATCAGCGGGTCTGTATGTCGGTCACTTAATTGGGGAAAAACGCATGTTATTAGAATTATTTTCAATGTTTAAGCCGTTTCCACAAACTTTTGAGTTCGGAGGGCGCTTCGTCAGAGCCGTCGCACTTGCGAGTATGCCTCTCTAACCATCTAACTGTCAGATGTCAGATAGTAATAGAAATACCTCGTGTATTAGTTCTTGCATTATTTATTATCATTATATCATAGATACAGTATTATTTGTTCATTGGCCTTCAACATTTTATCTCATCATTTTTAAGTACTGTAAATCGGCTCGCGTGCACTCGTCACGTCACGTGTGATCTCCTTTACACAGTGGATCTCTGTAATTTGTTGTCCTACTGTATCTGTTTAGCAAGGACATCATTAGACATATCTCTTGTTTTCTGCAACATCAGAACCCCAAATAAAAGACATCATCAAATGAGCTTAAGAATTATTAAAATATACGTCGCCAAATAACTTCACTTATTTCATATTATAATAGACAGATATTAACGAATTGAAAACATTATTACAACTGATTAATGCATCACTTTATCGCTTTTGTCTGAGTTATCTATGGTTTCTATTCTAGTAAAATCTCAGGTTTTTAGAAAAAGTAAATTTTACAGAAAAACGCTGATGTAAAACCGATAAGTGTCTATGATCTACAATACGTGTGTTAGTGACGGAGTCGCGAGAAGATCCTAACCAAAACAGTGAATGAAAGAGATCATGCAGAACTACACGCAATCGCGCAATAAAACTCATCATATACTAATTCTCGACTACAAAGAGGTTGACGGAAACAATCAGACTAAGCTAAGGGGTAATGAAAAGCCGCCCTTGACTTGACAAATACAAGTTTAGAAAAGCGCTACAGTGATTTATTAGTATTGAACCAAGACAATAAGGTAATAACTTGTACGACTTATTGGTATTTATCAAAATTCAAAGAGCAGAACGAATTGTTATATAGTTATATGTAGGCTCCGTGGCGACTATACCAGAATCGTTGTTGAGGGTTCTTGTGGGTCTGCGGTGGGCGCCAAGGACAATACGTCGGCAGAATTCAGTCGTTATCTGTAAATTATTCAAAAATTAAGTCACTTGCCTGGGGATTTGATGATCTCAAACAATTATTAGCACTGTCCCAGCACAGTATACCGGTATCATATGAAAAAAATAGTTATGGCTAAATTATAATAAGCCAATGACGGTAACAAAGAATTCTATAGTCCTAAAATGTTTTCCTGTCATCAAATTCAGCCATGTACCATGTCCACCGATCCCCAGTGGTCAGTCCGATAGCATGATGATTCCAGGTCTTCACGTCTTTACTTCAATCGGTCCGGCCGGGCTCTGCAGCATATTTTTTATCTCCAATTGGCACAGCCCAATTGCCCTGTTTTGTTTACTATCGTATACATTGGTGTCCAAAGTATTTTAGGCCTACCATACCTTACCAATCTATGATTTAGGCACTTGAACAAATACAACGCAGACTGCCAGCTAGTCTTTTATCAGCCACACTTTCATACCAGAAACGCGATTGAAGTTAATGTCAGTCGAAAAGGGGCTACAATACACGTTAACATTTTTTACGAAATATACGGTATATAACTACGAATAGACATATTCAAAAGGGTTATATAAACATTAGCCACAGACACTAGAATAGAAATATGCAGTCTCTAATTCATTACCGCGAATCCGGTGACAAGGTTACATTACCGACGAAATCCCCTTTAGTTTAAAATAATTTATAGGCATATATAAACTTTTTTTGTTAATTTATATAATTTAATTATGATTGTTTGCAGTACTTGGAGAGCTCCAAAGACAGTGGCAATGCCACTTTTAAACAATCCGGTCTGATGTCTGCTACCGGTATTGTACCGTTATGTGTAAAGATTGGAAATGTACAAAGTTTACATCAATGTTATATTCCTTCCTTTCAATTGCTGATCCAAACGAAATTCAACACCTTTTTTTGAAGATATCCAAATGAATTTATTCGTAAATTTTCTGTAAAACTAAGTTTGTTTCAAAAGTTTATAAGGCACCTTGTAAAACGTTCAAACTTTCTGCCGAGTCATAAGACTACAAAACAATTTGTCAACAAGATTGAATTTAAAATAATAAACTTTATCAACATTTGCAAAGGAGAAAAATATCTGAAATTTATAATCAAATTATGGTGTTTTATTATTGCATTATTGTTCATGTTGTAAACTAGTAGCCATGCCTTATCTTTGTTTTTATAAGTTACAATAATAGGGCAATATAAATAGTGACTGCCAACGGCAAAAAATATCCACTTTATTTTCCGAAATATAAATGTTATTTGCGAAGAACAAAAATTAGCCTATGTAAAATTTGTAACCAAATAATGTTGTTTTATAGGCCTAATTGCATTTTCATAGCCTTTGTTACACACCAGACCAAACATGTGTCCTATAAACCGACCACTACAAAATAAATATTATTCTGAAAAAATAAACGTTATCAACATTCATAAATGAGAACAATATCAAAAAATTATTATAAAATTCATGTAGTTTTATTATTGCATTATTTTGTTTAATTTTGTAGCTTAGGCTATTATGCTCGTTTTGTTGCACAATATGCAACATATGCCTATGGTCAAATCTGTCACTGCATCAAAACAGCCATGGTTTATTTTAAAATACCATAAACGTTATCAATATCTGTAAATGAAAATGAATTTTGGAGATTTACAATTAAATTCCTGTTTGTTTTTAATGATTTTTGTTGTGTAACCTAGGCCACTTCGTTTTGTTGTAAACTTTATACAATAAGAAGACCATGAGTATTGACTGCTAAAACTATTCACACGAATAATAATTCGTCAATATTTGCAGAGGAGAACAATATTGAACATTTATAATTCAAATTATTATTTTATATTATTATTACACGTCTCTCAGGTTTCTTTCTTCGTTTTGTTTCATGCTTCACAGCAATATGAAAAATTCCTATCGTTTGCTAACAACGAAGAAATACACAAAATTAAAAATAAACATAATAAAACAACAAGGCAAAATTACACACAGAAGGCCTAAGGCCTACATCATTAAAGTGATTAAATTAAATTATTTCGTAACACTATTTAACCAACGTAATATACAGCCTCAAATCACACTGAAAACATTAATTTCGTTTCAGGAACTGAACTGTTCATATTTTTCAGTAAACCTATAGGGCATATTCAGATTTACATAGCTACAATATTATAGGTCTACATAATAATTTATATAATTATTTATATTCGCTTCCATGTTTAGATTCAACTAAGTTGTAATTACAATAGGTCTTGTTTAGATTTAATTAATTTATATTATAAAATAATTTTTTGGATTGGTAAATTGTAGAGACCTATAGACAAATTGTTTTATATTGGACAGGGGCATGTAATAGAACACCACAAAGTTGCAATATTGAAAATTGAATTATTGATAAAAAAAAAGCGTAGGCCTATTAATATTTGTAAGTTTTAAAATGAGAGGTCAACGGTTAAAGCGGGAAACTGTAATTGAAGTAATTGAACAAAATATACAAACATTCACTGTATTTGTTCATATTTCCTGTTGTTTATTTGCTTATTTCTCCACAACTTCATTTGCGACAACTTGTTACGAGTTGTTTTCATTTTTTGCTCGTAATATCTAAAGAAATTAACATAGGGCCAGGCCTATATTTCGTTGATTTATGAATGCAGGTTCAATTACTAAAAGACCTATCAGCTAAGACCATTCTAATGTTCTATAAACTTTTAGATGACACCATAACCTCTGCTTATCGAATTTAGCTCACATTAATGATATATTGTTATTCTGCCAAAATGACACCATTAACAAATGTACTAACCACCTTTTAAAAAAGATTTACAATAAATAAAATACATTGACCTAGACCTGATAGGCCTACATAGGCCTATCAACAACAATGCTCGACGAAATTAATAAATAGGCCTACAGTTAATTTATGAAACAGGTCTAATAAAGTTGCTTTTACCTCAATCTTAATTGATTTTGAAAGGACAAAAGTTAGGCTATTTTAACCCCTTTATAAATAAAATACCGTACAGAAGGACCTTGGTTAAAGGGGTGGAACAGCTGTAACGGTGTTGGGAAAATGGTAAACTTTTACTCTAAATTATGGGAAACTAAGGCAGGGGGCGTTGTAGACAGACAATTAACGATTTCTAATTATAAATATTGTTTTTATCACTTTGAAATTACAATCTGCCGATATTTTGCTAGAGGGTTTGGTTTGACCGCGCGTTGGCCCGCTAGCGCACAATTCGTTGATTTTTGCATGCCCTGCATAGACTTCAGTACTGGTGGATGCTGTTCACATATTTCGTGATGAAGCTTATGAAATTAAATCTAGGGTACATCATAAAGTAATAAGTGTATTATAGTTGACAAATTTGCCAGAGCCACTACAGTGCTAACGTGTTCCTGTCGCGCCGTTCCCGCTGCGGCAACAGCAGCCCAAAACGAAACTTTCTGTCGGCCTCTTTGAAAATCTTGCATCGAAATATGCCAATTTGATATCGCTAACTATCGAATGTACGATGGGCAAACGAAAGTCAGGTGTTTGGAGAATGTTAGGACATAGCATCTGTGGTTAGGCGAATATACGATTCAATTGCACGTCGTGTAAATTACACATGTTGTTGTTTACAGAGAAAAAGACACATGCTTTTCTTGTTTTGTGATCTTTGCACTTATAACATACACAGAATGGAGTCGACACGTTCAGTTACCGCTAACCTTACTGATTGTTATCTCAGTTTAAAGACAAGATCTCATCCGTGTCGGCATTTTTTGATCTGTCAACCCAGACATGTATTACAA
The DNA here is from genome assembly GCA_025631205.1 of Nesometra sesokonis. Lineage (NCBI taxonomy): Eukaryota > Metazoa > Echinodermata > Crinoidea > Comatulida > Antedonidae > Nesometra > Nesometra sesokonis. The sequence continues at coordinate 1,043 of JAOTQE010059082.1, read as the reverse complement.
TGTTCTTTTGAAAGTCACATCAAATAATATTACGATTTGAAGACTCATTATTGTTTCTATTACCATAATACTTTCGTCTACAAAAAAATAAAACAATGTCAAGGGCCCGTAAAATCAATTTGGTTCGATGAGCCCTGGGTTAAAATAACGTAACGTGTTGATATTATTTTATTTCCTATACCAGACGGTAGGCTAGAAAAATATAGGACCTACGACGATAAAGCCATATAAATATGCCTAATGCATTCATGTTTATTATTTTCTCTTATTTATTTATTTATTAGATCTAACAGTAAAAACACTTAATACAAAATTGCCATAAAAATAGAAATTCATTTTCATTTAGAAATATACAGTATACAAAATTGACCTTGCATTGGTGATGTCGGCCTATTACAATTTTAAAAATATCAAAAATAGGAAAGTGAATTACATATTTGTAAGAAAGTACCAAAAGACGAATGTTTAAATTAACACGAGAATATTGGACTTCTAATTATTATTTACGAATCTTGCACACGGGAACTTGAAAGTAAAAGGTTCAAAGAAGTTATGTGTTTTAATAAAACGAACGACTTATGATGTTTGCCTTTGAAAATTTTAAGAATACCATAGCTTGGCCTGCAACTAATTCAGTGCAGTAGACCTTTTCATTTATTAACAACTTTGACTCCAAATTGTACAACACATTTCAGCCAAAGTTAATGGCAGATAAGCAATAACATAAGTCCATTAATTAAAGACTGAAGCATGTTTTTTACTAGGGCCTAGTTTATTTCCTTTGTTCATTAAAATATTGGCCCATGCGAAATACGACAAAAATGTGTTCTACAAGTCCTTTTCTAATTAGTTAATCAAAATTTTCTCTTTCAATGTATGTATCGTTTACACCCAGATAAATAAATTGGTCAAAGTTAGCGGAGTCATGAATTTGTTTACTAGAGTTGAGGGCGCCATACATTATTCTGCAGAGCTCCCAAGTTTGGAGATCCAAAAATAGTGAGATTTATTTTTGTCAATTTAACGACCGAAAATTTGAATTT
>JAOTQE010059071.1:5096-19067 GCA_025631205.1 Nesometra sesokonis | reverse complement strand
ATGCTACTTTGATATGATCAAGTTAATTTCAAAATTAATGTTGATGATTTTTTGGTCATTTTTAGGTGACAATATATATTTAAAACCATCAAGCTCTTTCTGGTTGAAGGATGGAAACGTTTTGGTAAGATGCCTTAATATGCTATGATATAAATAAACGTCTTCTTCTCCATAAGTATGTAAGGCACTCTTCGACTGCCAAGACCCATCCCACGTTTTTGCGATCTCTGGCTAAGTTTATAATTTTGCTGGTGAAATTAGTGTTACATACCGTAAATTTTAATAGGATCCCACCTCCATTTTAGGTGCGTCGGCCCTAAAATTGACCCCCAAAGTTGATTGTAGACATATAAACTGACCAGGTCACCAAAACACGCAAAATATGTCAATTCACTTCGGTTTTGTTTATGAAAATTCAAAGCCTAACTGAACTGAAATAATGGGTTCAGTTCTTTTTTTTAAAGAAGTTTCCGGCTGCTCGTTATTTTCTTCTAAAACTCTGTTCTATTGTTGAGGTTGCACCACCGTGTAAGACGTTTGGCTAAGTTAAATGTATGCATGAGTTCAATTAATCTCTACGACAAATATCCAAAAAAATGTTTTAGAATAATAAAACGACTCTTCCGACCATCACCAAAATAGATCGATTACTTATTTACTTAATCATTCGGGTAGGCTAATTCAAGAGCCCCGTCTAGCCGGAGCTAAAAAACAACTCTGTTTTACAATTTTAATCTTGAAATGGAATTCACTCAAGGTCTGAAGTTATTACTGAAAGAGTTATCGAGTAACCACTGCTGAGTGAAAATCACTCCAAACGAGTGATTCCACTCTTTTACTTTTTCGACCCGGCAATAAGACGCGGAAAGCTACGCATAGTAGCTGGTCAGTTTCACCAAATGTTGGTGGACTGCACGCCATCACTTTAATTTAGCCAACAAAACCGGGCTAGTATTCCTATTCTACACCGCCTATACAAGGCGATTGAAGATTAGAGTGCGGCTACTGATTCAATACTACAAGCAAGATCAGTGAATGAATCACTCTGTATCTTGCTTGCTTTTATACTATTAACATCATCTGCCATGCACATTTCTGCGACTACGAGTGTAGTAGCATGAGACGTTATTCGCAATTTCCATAACTCCAGAAACAAAAAATAATATATTGTATACAGTTTTAATATGGAAGTAAGCATTTAAAAGAACAAAACGCAAATAGTCACAAACGCGCGTGACAAGACCGACAGACCGACAGACAGACAGACAGACAGACATTTTTGAAAAGCTGTTTATAGAGACGCTTTCCGCGTCTAAAAATCATAGGTAAGCGTAATTTTAATTTTGGCATAGTGACGTAAACATTTTTCTAGTTCTATGACCGAGCGGTTCAAGGCAGGGGAACCGTAAACCATTGCAAAAACAACAACATAGGTTCGAGACCCGCTCGTACTATGGTTCTGCTGGTGGAACCAATCTTCTCGGATTTCAACCGTAGGCCCAGTGTACGTAGGCTCATGTGCACTATAAAGAACCCAGTACATCTTTTGAGATGAGTAGGGGGTTACCCTGGTGTACTAGTCCATACATCCCCTGCTATGTGGACAGAAGAATGTAGTGCCAGCTAAGACATGACGGGACTCTTAGGGGCGTAGAAAGTCTTATGAATGAGTACCACCTGGTCCACAGCGCCTTGAGACTTTATTGTATAAGGCGCTATATAAATCTTTTTGTAAAAGTCGTTCATAATAAAATCAGAAATCAAAATAATGGCTCAAGATTGATCGACTTTAAATGCCTCTGTAAAATAATTAAATCGTGAAGTTTATTTTATCATGGATTTATAAATAATAATTCTCCATTAAAAAACGATGCTATTAAATGTAACTGATGCGGCTCTAAAATATTATTATAGTGCATCATAAAATTTGAAAATCTGAGTATTACCAGATCAAATTACAGTATTATGATATGCGACAGTCTTATGTTGCAAGCATAAATGAAACCGCTTAGTCGACAGTTATATAGCCATGCTTACGAGAGGTCTGCCTCAATAACTTCCTATCAAATAATTGAGGATTACTACGGCCGTATACCTAAATATATTTGAACAAAATACGTTTGCATACCTGTCATGATCATAGTACGTGAGGTAGGCCTATATATTTATATACTATTGCATGTGATGTGTGGGGAGGATACGGAAAATAATATTTTGCAACATCAATTTAATTACTTGATGACAAATGTGAGGTCTCACAACAAAAATGATTCGGGTTGTTGTGGGTGAGATCAAATTGTTATTATTGTTATTGTGGGTGAGATCAAATTGAGATAATCACAAAAATAAGTCTGAAGTTAAATTTGTGAGAAATTTAGTTTTAATCAATTATGAGTACTATAATACTTACATTTCAGTATAGGCCTAATATGCTTCTTAGGCCAGTTTCCTTGCAGGAAAGTATCCTTCATGCAAAATTACTGAGATTTATTGTTATTTTTATTTGTTTTTCGCGCGCTAATTCCTCAAAACTGTTTTCACAGTAGATTTGTTATTACGGCTCGATGGTGAACATCACTGTAGAATTTTAGTCCCATGTAGGCGCCTACTATTTTGATTTCTTCAGCCTTTGCCACAAAGATGTAAATTAACTAATAATAACTGTTTTACAATTATTGCATTTTAACATTGTTTCGTCATACAAATTATTTACATATGTCACACATATTTTATGTTGTCAATGTCTTTAGATTTTGATTAAATTTACTTTCAATTATTGATAAATTTGAAACTTCTATGAAATATTGCGCGTGCGCAATTTCGACATAGTAACAGGGTTAGAACGTAACGCGATTTGATTGGTTTGATTTTAGAATTGCATTCGCTTACATGGAACTGCACTTTGGGCTATGCATTCTGCGGAAGTTCACCATCTAGCCGTAAATAATATATCTATAGTTTCACACATCTTCAAACTTATGCTCATGCGTCTACTTACCTTATCCAATAATTGTCATTTAAAGCGTGATTACAGCTTATTATGCTCTATTAGAGGGCACCAACAATGCTCCATGGTACCAAAAATCTCAGTTTTGGATTTTCCTACCATGAAACTTTATTGTGAGACCTCACAAATAGTTTTTTGATAGAAATCCCGATTTTGGTTTTGACAAGCAAAGATATTTCAATAATAGGTCCGAATTGCCTCTATGAGTCCGGCCGCCGTGCATCTATTTTGTATTAGTCCATTGTAATTGGCCTAAAACCAATTTTTTTTCCGGCCAAAATTTTTTGGTGGGTGTGGCTTATGCCTTTAAATCCGCCACTGTTATTGACTTATTTTCGTCAAAAGGAAATTATGTGGCATCAAACGCGTCCATATTAGACAAGTACCTCTATTTGGGTTTGAATTATTATCCGCATTACAAATTTATAATCACCCACTGGCGGCGCACTTCGTAAAACGAGGATTACCTAAAACCAAATAAAAAGCAACATCTTTAGAAAATGACAAGTAAAATCAGAGTCCTACTTTCATAATTAACTTTTATTTCATCAAAAAGTGGAACAGCATAATTTTCTTCGATTGTATATTCCCTCTTTGGTTAGTAGGGATTATAAACTTAGCGCAGTTTTTTTTACTCAACAGTCTCTGATCGGGACAGCTGTCAAACAGGTCCTGATCTTCCCAATCCCATCTAGCATCCATCTTTTCATATAAGGAGAAGTCGTTAACCCCCCCCCCCCACCCCGCTTACAGCTAAAGCAAATATTTTTCATTCAGTAAATATGCGCTTTAACTTCTCGTTTTAGGCTTACCTATGTTACTTTTTTTCAAAGAGAGCCCATATATTCTCTTGTGAAAATATTGTGCAGCGGTAAGGGTTGTGGCTACCAAGTTTGAACCCGAGGCTTGCCACTGTCTTGAGTCCTTGGGGAAGGTACTCTCTCTGCTTTCCACCACCCAGGAGTTGTAGTAGTTGGTAACTATAAAGCTCGGGAGGTCCAATGCGCTGATTTATAGGCCTATGTTGAGCAAGGGAGACCATAAAAATATTAGGAGAATAAATGTGCTTTTACATAAGTTCAGATTCCAATTTCGGTTAAAGTTTTGATTCTGGTAAAGAATTCAGATTCCTATTCTGTCAATGGTGAAAAACAGATCAGAATAGGTGAGGATATAATAATTTCTTTTCCATTGAAAGAATGTAGATCTAATAACTGAATAGAAAATTTAAACGGAACTGAATCCTAAACACTGAAAGCCCTTAATGTGGAAAACGCCATGAAACAACTGTTTTCGAGTTCAGGTGGGTAAAGTCGACCTCCAAAAAAAAAACCTTCAAAAGTAGGAGTATGCTAGAAGGGGTGGTTGTAGCAATAGAATGACAGAATAAGTCCACTACCGTAGATTGGCTGAATTTTGAATGACCGTCTTGTTATTTATATTTTGCTGATGTCTCTGCATATTTAGTTGTTATGATCATTGTTTTAGTTGTATTTTTCCATAGTGGTATATCAGGTTTTACAAAATGATACTTATTTATTAGAATTAAGTATAATAAATACTTTCTTAAAATCGCATGGTTTAGAGGGTGTCTAGATAAAAAGTGATCATCATGACTTTTATTCTGCTGAAACAAAAATAGCAGGACTGTCCGAAAGGTCAAAACAACGGACTGAAACCAAAGGGTGGACATTATATGGAAGCAACAGTAAATGGAAAAAGTTGACAAGCCAAAGTCGGATGGCAATTACTTACGTCAATCATCATAAAAAGACCCTATCTACCAATATAAGATAATAATTCCCCTGTACTCGTAAAATATTTAAAACATGTAGTATGGAATTATGAGCACAATATTGTCTAAAAGGTTACTATTTTGAAACACAGTGGTTAATCTGCCAGTTCGGCTTTGCTTAAAGTATTTGTTTAATGAATGATTGGCGTTCTGATTAGTTGTTAACCGTGCTTAGGATTTTGAAGATCTATTGTTAGGCCAGTAGGAGAACGTATCATCAGCATCTTAGTTTGGTACCTTTATATTTACTTAGATTTGTTAAGTATTCACTCGACGTTTAACTTGATTGGATTTGGTTTATATAGTGATTAAGTCAAATGAACGTCCTACGTGGAGTTATTTCCAGTGGCGCCCTTCTGGTGGTAATTGGCAGTGAACGAGAAACAACCCTTTCTCTTTTCCGAAGAGTGCACTGCATTCTTTAACGTGTACACGAGTCATGCTGCATACGGGACCAACGGCTTAAGGTCTAATCCGAAAGTCGGTGTCCTATAGTACTTCTACCCTCCAGCCGAAACGCAAGGCGATGTATTCGAACTAATTGGAAAATTGGAATGTATCTTAGTGAACGCCAATCTGTGATTGTGTCAATTCATGCATTTAGTGTATATTTGGAAATGTTGCATCTCGTTTTCTAATTTAATTTACATTTAAAGATATATTGCCAATTGAAAATGACTGAACGCTTATTTGAAGAAGTATACAAGTTATGGTAAGGATGTGTTAAATAATTACCCCCCCCCCCCGATATTACATGCAATATATGGTATGCAAAAAATGAGGTAAGAACATCAAAAAGGCAGAAAGCTATAAGGCCCTATTGTTTTGATGACCTTTGTGTAAATTCTTCTTAAACCATTTTTAAATACAGCAATTTCTATTCTCATGTTCTTAACTTTGATGTTATTTCGATATCTGTAAGTTAATTTCAAAATGGTGTGGCGCTGTAACTTGGTGGTTAGCATGCTTGCCTTTCAATCCCGAAAAGGCCGACTTCAGAATGAGCTGAGTACCACCTGGAAAGGACATTAATGACACAATGTTTTTTGAGTCCATATTATGTGTATGAACAGACAAGTTTGGGTAAACGCGCAACTTAGGGTGGGTTGGAGAGATATAGGGGTAATTATTCAAAATGGCCTCCAAAATAGCCAAAATTTTTTCAAAAATCATAATTTTACCATAAGTATACTTAAAACATACAATAAACCTTTAAACATAGTCAGTTTCCAATTATAAACTATCGTTAAACATGCTTTTATAATAACATGCTTTTAATCCATCATAGCGACCACCATTAAGGCCAAAATGGCGTCCAAAATTTGTAAAATTGTAGAAAAAGTAATAATAGTAGCCGTAAATGGTGTTCGAGTTGGAAATGAAAGCACAAAACATGGTCAAATACACTAGATGAGGTATTTATTAAGCATGTTAGTGTAATAACATGCTTCAAATCCAATATGGCGACAACCATATGCGTCAAAATGGCACCCAAAATGGGTGGAATTGTAGAAAAACTGTTCGTATTTGGGATATGTAAAACATTGTTAGTTAAGAAAAAACAGAAATGTGCGTCTGTGGCCATAATCAACTTTTAACAAATACCTTTAAGTTATTTTCCTGAATTAAATCCAAGATGGTGACAGACGTTGATGACAATACAGGTACAATTAAGACATGTAATTGTCATGAATAATAAACAATATTGAAAAAATAAGCACAACATTTAATCTGGAAAAAGTTTATATTCTGGCAAGTCATTTGTGCATCCATCAGAATGTCAGCCAAAATTGTTAACAAAACAAAAGCATTATTGAACATAAGTACCTTAATGAACAAATGGCCACCAACATTTTAATTCATATGATTAGAATTCAGGAAACACTCATTAAACACCATTAGCGCTGGCAGTAAGCAAAATCTGAAGCCACATTTGTATGGCGCTTACAATGATTATATTTAGGTTCCTCTCTAAACCATGCAAATGAGATTAATTGTTATTTTGTTACATATAGGTTACGTATAAGAACTAGTTTCTGCTAATTTCTAAGCAGATTATATGCTATTATGTAACAATTAATAAAATGAAAGCAACTGACAATAGCAAAAAATAGCTACTATTTCTTTGAAGCATTCTTTAATTGTCTTCATTATCATGTACGTCACTCTCGTCACTTTCATCACTTTTTTATATTATACTTTAAATTCATTGAGCAAAATACACTCGACGTATTCAGGGAAGGCTGTTTTTACACTTTACTTGGCTGTCTTCTGCCCAACCATGGATTTCTCCTGCGAGTAGTTGGGGACAGCTGGTCAAAGTAAGCCTCCAGATTCTGGCTACATAACACGAGCGTAAAATAGTAGATATAGACTTCTCCTACAAGGTGGAAACAGTGACAGCTCAATGATACTATTGTCTGACTCATACTTTCTTTTGAAAATTTGGAATGTGACGGCATTGACGCTTTTCAGTCGCCGGCTGCCAAGAGCAAGCATACGAATTCCTCTAATTGTTGAATTAAAATTTCTGAAGGCAGCCATTCTGTTCCCATATCATCAAATACTTGCCAACATCTTGGATGTCTAGTCTCTATTGTTTCAGCATGCTGTTTTACCTTTAAAAAAAAGGCTGAAATGTAGTAATTCCCTGTGAATGCATGGAATCCAATGAGTGAAGCCTTTTCTTCAGGTGACAAGTCGACATTTGACATCCAAAATGCTTGACAGTAATTTACTGTGTTAAAGTCAATAACCACTCTTTCACATTCGTCTGTAAACCGGGCTAATTACATTTATGTCAACATCTCTGGGGTCGTTTTGAAGTATCTGTGCCATTTGGATCGCATTTTAAGGCATAAGAGCCATAAAGGACTAATTTTGTGTCTGCTTCTTTTTGATTACTGGACAGTTCACTTGCAAACATAATAACTTCCATATCTGCTATAATTTGTTCTGTCAAGACTGAAGAAAGATCTTCCTTCCATGCTTTCAGTCGTAGATTATAACTTCCAGTCGTAGATCATAACTTCCTTCTTGAACAGCTATATTTAAGGCATGAAAAATGTGCATTACACCAAGGTAATTGATTACCAAAAACTAACTTGTTTTACCCAACCTTCTTTGACGAACGTCTTGTCTTTTCGCCTCATATTTGTACTCAAAATCCTTGGTAGTTTGACTGGTAAAAATTGAACCAGTGACAACGAAACAGGATGTCGCGGCATATATTGTGGATTAATGGATCTTGTGAGGATACAGCGAAGTACACCAAATACGTATGAAGAGCCAGCAATGCAGATATTTCATTTTATACCGTCAAAATACGTACATTCACATAGTTGCAGACACATATCGACCACAGTCTATCAAGGATACTGAGCGTTTAAAACACGGATATACTGATAAGGTAATAGTCCATTCAGCTATTGCATGACTCTTTCGTAATTTTAAGGAGTTTCTCAGCAACGGAAAAACACAAAAAACCCGCTTGGTCAACCCTATCCAGAAAGTATTTATCACAAGGAAAGCAGAGATTCTTGAGATTCTGAGAATTGACAAACTGTTTTACTCAAACGACAATGTTTGACATGTCATTACCAGTGAGTGTGATACCATCTCAAGTAAACTGCCCAGTAATCAAGAAGAGGGAGACACTAATTAATCATTCATGCCCCTTATGCCCTAAAATGCGATCCAAATGGCACAGTAATAATTCAAAACCATTCTAAAGATGTTGACAACAATGCTAATATCATAACCCTAATTACAGACGAATGCAAAAGAGTGGTTATTGACTTTAACACAGGAAATTACAGTCAAGCATTTCGGTTGTCAGATATCGACATGTCACCTGAAGAAAAGACGTCACTCATTGGATTGCATGCATTCACAGGGAATGACTACATTTAGTCTTTTTTCAGAAAGGTAAAACAACATGCTGGAACAATCGAGACGACACAATCCAATATTTGAGATGTGGTTACAGAATGAATGCCTTCAAAAAGTTTAACTCAACAATTGGAGGACTTCGTATGTTTGCTTTTAGGCAGCCGACGGCTGGAAAGCGTCAACGCCATCAAATTCCAAACTGTTAAAAGAAAGTATGAGTCAGACAACAGAATCATGGACCTGGGACTGTTACCACCTTGTAGGAGAAATCTATATCTACACATTTTACGCTCTTGTTATGTAGTCAGAATTTGGAGGCTTTCTTTGACCAGCTGTCCACAACTACTCTCAGTAGAAAGCCATTGTTGGACAGAAGGCAGCCAAGTAAAGTACATAAAAACAGCCTTCTCTGAAGATGTAGAGATTTTGCTAACCGATTGATTTCAAGAAGAATATGAAGAAGGAAGTGACGAAAGTGACAATGAAAACAATTAAAGAACGCTTTAAATGAACAGTAGCTATATTTTGGTATTGTCAGTTGCTCCACAACTTCATTTTATTAAGTGTTGCATAATAGCATGGACTGCTGGAAGTTAGGAGAGAAACTAGTTCTTAGACGTAACATATATTTAAAAAAAAATAACAATTAATCTCATTTGTATGCTTTAGAGAGCAACCTAATAGTTATTGTAAGCGCCATACACATCAATGTGGCTTCAGATTGTGCTTACTGCCAGCTCTAAGGGTGATTTATGAGTTTTTACTGAATCTAATCATGTGTATTAATGTGTTGGTAGGCATTTTGTTCATTAATGTACTTATGGTTAATGATACGGTTGTTTTGTTAGAAATTTTGGCTGACATGCTGATGGACGAATGACTTGTCAGAATACAAACTTTTTCCAGATTAAATTTTGTGCTGTTTTCCCCACCATTAATTATTATCCATGGCAATTACATGTCTTAATTGTACTTTTATTGTTATCAACGTTGTCCACCATTTTCGATTTAATTTAGGAAAATAATTTAAACGCATTTGATAATGTTGCTTATTGTTCAAGAGGCACATATTTTTTTTCTTTTCTTCACTATTTATGTTTTACATATCCCAAATACGAACGGTTTTTCTACAATTGCACCCATTGTGGGTGCCATTTTGACGCATATGGTTGTTGCCATAGTGGATTTGAAGCATGTTATTACACTAACATTCTTGATAAATACTCTCTGTAGTGTATTTGACCATGTTTTGTGCTTCATTTCCAACTTGAACACCATTTATGGCTACTATAATTATTTTTTCTACAATTTTTCAAATTTTGGACGCCATTTTGGCCTTAATGGTGACTGGTATGATGGATTTAAAGCATGTTATTATGCAAGCATGTTTGATGATAGTTTATAATTTGCAACTGACCACGTTTTAAGGTTTATTATATGTTTTAAGTTATACTTTTGGTCAAAATATGATTTTTGGTAAAATTTGGCTATTTTGGCGGCCATTTTGAATAATTACCCCTATATCTTCCCAACCCACCCTAAGTTGCGCGTTTACCCGAACTTTTCTGTTCATAGACATGATATGGACTCAAAAAAACATTGTGTCATTAATGTCCTTTCCAAGTGGTACTTAGCTCATTCTGAAGCCGACCTAGAAGTCATGGGTTCGAACCTGGCTGAACGCTAGTTTGGTTCCACGACTTAACAACGATACTCCCCAAGCCTCATAATGAGACTCGGTTTAGAAAGTATGGCGTAGTTCTCATCCTCTAAGTGGCGAGTAAACTTGCTGTTGGATGTGACACGAAATAAAAAAAAAATTAATGTTGATGAGGTTTGCGTCATTTTCAGGTGAAATATTTAAAGGTTCATTTTAGTTGTATCTAATAATATCAGTCATTTCAGATACATCCACAATTTAAAAGATAGTAACTTGCACAAAGCATTGGTATCCAGTATCCAATTTAATGATACTTGACAAGGTTTCTGACCGTTTCCCTGTGTTTTGACACTTATAAAGCCATGGTCATTTGCGTTCAATCGCAACCAAAGACATGTCCAACGGGTACAAAAGCATGCGATTTCGTGGTGAGCACACGTTTGCATAGGACATGATAGCATTTTTATGAAAGTAATATTCCATAACCATAAGAAAACATCTAAGCCAAGTTAAGTACGTTTTCATTATGCTCTGGGCAAATTGTTTCTATTCAGCTCACGTCTTCTATATCATTTTTATTTGGTTAGATTACCAATGTGAGTATATCAAATGTAGGTCTATAATACATTATAAACAATTCTAAGTTTGACAGTTTTGATTTTTGCAATTTCGCGTTTTATCGTAGATATGTTTTCACTTAAAGCAACGAAATTTTGTAGTTAGCCCTATGGAGATAAATTATTTGGAGCCTATAGCAGACATAGGTTTTAGCTCCTCGACATTTCGAGAAGTAAGCATAGTGAAATCAATAAGTTGATATCGGCCTATGACATCACATACTATACTGTTGCATAGATTGTTTTATGTGTTACTGAAACATGTATTGTAATAGATTTTTATGGAACGTTACATACAAAAGCTTTCTTCATACAATTGTACCTCTCGTAAGGGTGCATTCTCGGGTTCGGTTAAAGTGACCACTTACGGGAGGTGTCCGTGAGAATGTCGACCGACAGAAGGCTAAACTTTGTAAAATAAAAAACGTACTCATTTCACGGAATAACTCAACGAAAGGCCTCCCAAATTTCTAGAAACCACATTCTATATTTTATTAAATATTATTTATATATATATATTTTTAAGATCAATGGTTCAGTGAATATGATTTTCATTCATTAGAGTTGTAGAATTTTGTACAAAAATGTGTATTTAGTGTACAAAAATCAAAGAGAAGTCCTCTTATAGGAGGTAACATAATCTAAATTTTAAGCCAAAAAGTGTCCGCAAACGTTTACGGCGGTGGCCGCTTACGAGAAGTACCAAATGCACTAATCAGAACAAACGGGCTTTTGAATGAGTGTTAGTTATAGGAGGTGTCCGCTTTACGAGAGGTGAGATTCAACTGTAGTCAGTCCTACATTGCTATTTTCTTCAGTCCTTGTTAACATGCGACATGTGTCGTTTAACGAGCCATATTCGCGTGAATAATTAGTTCAGTTATGTTTCAATTAAACTCAATGAATAACCATGCTATTATTTACATTATATTTTTTTGTTTCTTGTATGTTCTGTAAAATAATATCTAGGACTATAAGACCTAATTGTTCAATGTGTGTTAGTATGCGACGTCTGTCGTTTAAAGTGTCTGATTCGTTATCTTATGTTATGTTTAATTAAACTCAAAAAATCACCAACCCACTATTTTAATAAGAATTGTTCGTTTGTTCTGAATCTTAAAATACGATATAGTAGTCTTAGTCTGAATTAAGCATATTAAATTATAAGATACAACATTGTTCAGTGTTCATTAACATGCAAAATTTGTAGTATAACGAGCCATATTCATTACCTCATGTTGTGTTTAATTAAACTCAACAAATTTCCAAGCTTTTCTCTGATATATTTCTTTTTTGTCTCTTGGTTTGTTCTGGATAAAATATAGGTCTATAATGCCTAACATTGATACTCATCACCTGATTTTACTCCTTGTAGATGTGTGGCACTTCGTCCTATCTACGTGCAATATTGAAAATCTTTTACAGTACATGATAAATACAATCATTTAGTACAAACTGACCCCGATACAGACGAACAAAACACGTTCCAGAAACCTGCATTGTTTTTTTTAATATACAGTGAATATTTATTCTCACGGCACATACTTCAACAAATATCAACGAACGAACAAACCGATCAACAGAAAATACAGAGATGTTTGGACCCATCTAAAGATGAGTTGCCTGATCATGATCAGTATCTATTACGTTTGTTAATTGCTTCAATATCAGTCATAATCGTTAGACATTAAGCAGGCAGTTTTTGTTATCACATTGTTTAGATGGCCATTGGGTTTCTTTGTGCTGCCAGTTTAAATACGTTTTATATGCTAATGATTTTTCCAAGAACATTGACACTGATGCTACAGGGGCGGATCCAGGATTCAGCCATGTGAGTTTCCAACGGCCGCACGACCCAATAATACTCCTAATCACGGTAGAATTTCCCCTTTTTGAGTTTGACAAGCAAAATGGGAGTTCCCCTAGTCTGTCGCTTTGTCGCTTTTGAAGTTTTCACGGCAACGGTTGAAACCCCATGGGTCCACCACTACTTTAGTATTTTTATTTCTTCATGTTCTAGTAGGCCTAGTTAATTTGTTGTAAAATTTAACAGGAAGGAACAATACTGAACCAGAAACGACTGCGCTAGCTTGGTCATGTTGTAAGATTGCAATATGGCCAGATACCGAGGGATCTTTTCTATGGAGAACTGGTACATGCAAAACGCCCTGCAGGCAGACCTCATCTTCGCTACAAAGACATTTGCACGAGAATGCCTTGAAAATTGACCTCAATAGATGGGAAACACTGGCTTCTGAGCGTTCGACTTGGAGTCAAGCTGTGAAACAAGGCACTTCCGAATTCGAAAAGACACTTGCCCAGCAGGCTGAGGAAAAGAGACGAAAACGATACTAAAACCAAAGAAGGCAGATCAGCAACAGAATACAAATGCCACCTGTGTGCAAGCTTGGAGTATTACTACGCCATGGTACAAGGTACTGTTATTCTATTATCGGCCTTTTTATTCACATCAGACATTGTAGCAGAAGCGAGACACCATAGTCTTTTGAGACTGAAGAATGCCATTATATATTTGCTTTGAAATTTAGCAGGGAGGTTTGTAATGGGTATGTTGAGGATCCTTTTCTTTAATTGGTCTGTCGATCAGTCGGTTAGTTGCAAACATCTAATTAGAACTTGCAAGATATTGTCGTTTAACACTTATCCTTATTTTCTGAAGGGTAAGACAACCAGTTCCTTATTTGTATTCATCATTTTTGTTTTCATTATCCATGGGAGGATTTAAGGCGGAGGTGGGGGCGGCTTCCTCTTTTGGAAAGTAAAATATATCAACATTATTTCTATTGACTTTAAAAACGAACATATTCAGCTAGAATTGTTCCCTCAACACGCCCCTGAGGCTATTTCGGGACATCTAAAGTTCAAAATCTCCCGGGGAAGCATGCCCCGGACCCCTTAGAACCTTTACTCTCCACCGGCCCCACTAAGTGTCTGCCTTCTTCTTCTGGGCCTCACCACGTTTTTCACTGACTGGTATACT
>JAOTQE010059060.1:0-19076 GCA_025631205.1 Nesometra sesokonis | reverse complement strand
AGAATTCCATAATTTTGTAGATCTGTAATTAAAAGTTCTTTTACCTTGAGTATTTTTCCATTTAGGTATTATCAAAGGGTTATTACTTTGACTTAGCAGAACAGTATTGTATTAATAATAATAATAATAACAATAATAATAATAGTAATAGTAAAATTTTAAAGGAATCCTTCTTTAACTTTGATATATTTATGAAAATAATTTTAATTGCATATTATATTTTGTAGGATGCTAGGGATATGTTTACTCAAGGAAAACTGACCCGACATACAAGATCATGGAAACCAAGAAATCATGCAGTAAGTACTGGTATTTCCTTTTATTATCCTATGAGATTGTTAATTCCTATTGAATCCGGAAACAATAACATTCCCTGCAATTATATTTATACGATATTGTCACTGGACAACATAAGTTGTTTGGTAATTGGCTCATAACCAAGAGATGTCATTATTTTGGAAAGCACATTTTTTATTCATACCCATTTTTAAAACATGCTAATTTTAGATCTAGGGGATATTACTAAAGTATATAACTCTTGTCTTTCAGACTTTTATTGAAGTCTGTTTAAAGTATCTAGCAGCATGGGAAAAGGACTTTAAAATATTTTGGGAGGATAGGCTTTTGATGAAAGATCTGTGGTAGATTTTGATTTTCCTTCCCTTACCAAATCGTAAGTCCACAGAATCTTCAGACTGCCAAATCAATTGCCTATTGGGGTTGGAGATTCTAATTATTGTTTTTCCTTTACTTACAATATTGTAATGATTTTTTTAACAGCCAAGATTACCAAATCAATTACAACAGGTAATAAAAATATTTAAATAATGTGAGTGGACATCAGCTACCATAACATACATTTCAAGTTATGAGAACTTAGTAGTTATTGTCATGCTAAATAGCAAACGGAACCAAATAAGAGAACAAAGAACCAAAAAAGGCCAGGAATATAAATTGGTGCATACTTATAAAGCAAATCAATCAACTTTTAGGGTGAACTGTGTTTAAGTTCTGGTAAATATAAATGAATATTGGTAACAGTTTCACCACCAGTTCCATGCAGCAATGTGTCACTATCCTAGGCCAGGCTCATGGTTTTTTTTGTGGGTGATGTTGTTTAATTGATTTTTACCAGGATTTGGAAATATGTACACTCTAAAAGTTGGTTTATTACACTTGATGAACAAGTATGTGCCCTATTTTGTACATCAGAGCTCCCAAATTTCCAGGATAGCCTGGAGTCTCCAGAATATTTGCTTCATCTTCTGGGCTTCAGGAAATATCCAATTTTCTCCAGGAATTTGAATATTATTAATATCCAAGATACAAATATATTTGCACTAAACATATAAAATATGTAGTATTTTTCATTTATTTTTACACTAAATGGTATTTTGAAGCTTTTTTTTGTCAACAATTAAACCAAATATAACTACTTTTTGTTTGTAGTGATCAAAGGATTGTTATTTATGTAATTTTATTTTTAAATGCTCATTTAGTACCCCAAAAAAATAGATTAAAATTAAAGATGCTGGACCAAGATTTCTGGTTCTCCAACTTGGGAGCTCTATGTATATTTACAAGGCTGCTTGGTTTTTTGGTGCCCCATTTGATATTTAGTAGGACTGAGTAGTTCATAATAGATTCACATTTAGCCCTGTCCAGACTAACACATAATGCTTATGCTGTTCAGTAACTGATACCAACTCAACTCAATTGGTCAACATAAGCGCTTTGTTCAACTTACACAACCGAGAAGAACATAACTGAGAAACCAAGCACAATATGTGGTATCGTTAACTTACTGTGTGCCCAGTTCCTCTCAGTTGACTTAGGGTATGTTCAGACTCAACGATTAAGCGGAGCGTAACGTACGCGGCGTACGATAATTTGTGTCTGAACTAGCCGGCAATTAGCGTAAATCCAGAGCGTAACTTGAGCTTCCTGCAAACCCCGGTTTAGCGTAATGATTTGATTTTGTCCTTGTGTTATGCGTTGTCCAATCACAATTTACAATCTGTCTGCATTGGCCAATCAATTACGGATCACTTGTCGTAGAAAAACTCACTAGCGGCAATTTTAAAATTGCCTATGACTTGTGCTACGCTTTGTGTCCGAACACCTTGGTCGTTACGTCGCAGATTAGCTTGCGCCTTGCTTACGCTAAACTCCGCTTAAGCTATGAATCTGAACATAGCCTTAAATTAATGTCTTAGTCTGAACAGGTCTTTAGATTTATAACAGTGTATAACTCTAGTTTAAATATTATTGGTACACGTTGAAGCACATATGTGGCAGAGCCAAACTAAGTGAGACATAAGTTGCAAATGCTAGTTTTCCACAATAGTCAGAAATTTGAAATGGTCAATTTTTTCAATTTTTATTTTATTTAAAAAATATACAGTTCAGACATTCAACTTTCAAACTACCTTAACAATTTTCAGATATATGATCAAAAATGTTTTAAAAGTGCAATTTAAAATGACCTTGCTTAGTCAATGCACACAGATAAACAATTTTCAAATGCAGTTTTTTCAAAACTTACATTTTAAATTTGTGAACTTTAATTGTTCGTAACTTTGCAAGAAAACATCGTATGAAACTGACTTTTTTTTGCATGTTAAAGAAAATTATGTGTAGTTTTAGAGTCTATAAAAAATTAAATTTTCAATTTTCCGACTTGTGTCTCATTTGGCTTTGCTCTGCCACATATATAGTTTATATTTATACTAATTTATATAATTTTATATTAAACTCAAAAATTAAACACAACATATAATAAACAAAAATATGTAAAATATTTGAATACTTTATAAATTATAAAGCCATATCTCGGTGATATGTAGGAAGGTAGCATTAGTTTTATAGTAAGACCTGTGCAAATATCTGATGGGGTTTATACCTATCTGGTAAACTTGCATGTGCATATCCTATGTCCAAAAGTCAAATGCGAATATTAAAGGGCAGGTTCACCCCAAATAATACTATTCATTATATGATTTAGTTAATCTTAAAAAGTATATTCAGCCCTATTTGGGAATTTTTAAGATTGTTTCCCCTTGGGTCTCATGAATTAAAAAAATATATATAAGAATAAACACTAGATTTCATCCCTATTCTTTTACACACAAAATAGCAAAGTGGGTAATTTTTTATTATCAAATAAAAATGGCTACTGTACACTATATAAAAACATCAGAAATGAACAATTTTGGTTAAAACACACAAGAATAGTACTTTTATATATGATTTTTTACAATTTATTTAAAATACCCCTCTTTCAGATAATTTGTAAAAGAATAAGGATTCTATCGTGTAATTTGAACTATCCCCCCACTTAGCAATTTTCCTCTATTTCATCAATAATTATGATAGGTAAAATGAATGGTAATAATTCAGAAACGAGGCAGAATATACTTTTTATGATAAACTAAAACATAAAAGAAAGAAACATTTTTTGGGTGAACCAGCCCTTTAAACTTCTTGATCCATATGTTTTAACCTTGGTAGCTTATCAAAATAGTTGATTTTACAAGGTTTACCATAACTCATAGTAAAACCGTGGTAAAATTAACCATTTAAAATATAACTCATAGTAAAACCAGCGGTAAAACTAACTACGCAAAATATTCCAATGTGAAAAGTAGTACGTTTTAGCTGTTGGAAACACGTGTTCTCAGTAAAATTTACAGTTGGAATCTTTCACATTTTCTCAATAAATATGCCATTGTTTTAATATATTACGATTGCTGCTTGGGCTACAGTATCACAAATCATGTTATACACAAGTTCATGTATGCATGCACATTATTAAATAATATAATTGCACTTTATTATGTGGGAGCTTTTAGTCTTCATTCAAAGTATTCCATATTCACATGAATTATCACTCAGTTTGAATAATATGTGAATGAACACTTTGTTTGGATAGGCACCGCTAATAAAGGGTTTTCGAACGTACTGTAACTGGTGCAATAACTATGCCCCTAATCTCTTTTAATTTTATATCTACATCTTCCATTTACACTAGTTTTTATAAACATCCTTATACCACTTTTACACTGCCAATTGAAATACAGTCCCATGACGTCCCCGCAATGTTTGCGGATAAGGTCCCATTTACAGCAGATCAGGTATTGCCGGACAAATCTGCTTTCTACAGCGAAATCTGCTTAATCTGCTAATAATTTGGTTATGATTGTTTCTTAGAACAGTGATTTACAAATAAAGTAATTGTACTATTAAACCTACTGTTTGAGTAAATTTATTACTTAACGAATGAAGATGTTAAACAATTCTAGAACTTGAAATTGAAACCGATACAATGCTACTCCTAGTATGCCACTTGCCTACCCTATACTCTTAGAATACGCAGGTGGCAAAGCATGCATTGTTAAGACTTCAGACTTTGAGTTTGCACCTTGCACTGTAAATAAAATCCATCATGGCATGTTTCAGCCGTCAATGCAAGTGAACTTCAGTCTATGGTTAGAAAAACTACCATTGCATGGAATCTTTATGGCATAGGTTCATTTCCTCATGTTTGGTGTTGTGAGACAACAAGGATAAGCCACAGAATTTCATAGACTCATTTCCAGTGGGGTCTTTCTGGTAGTGATTTGTCAGTACACTGTGAGACAATTCTCTATTCATTTTTGAAGAGTTTGCTATGTTATTTAATGTGCACATGAGCCATGTTGTAATGGGACTAATGGTTTAACATCATCTGAAAGACAGTGCCCTATTAACTTGTACTCAACCCTCCTTCCAAAACACAAGGAGAGTTTGTGTGGTTTTCGATCGAACCGGCGACCAGTGAGTCTCCTCGGTTTAACGCACCAGGTTAACTAACTTAGCTACATGCCAGGTTCAGTGTCAAGTTGAAGAAGGACAAATGTTAAATGCTGTGTAGCATAGCTCACAAAGATATCTGTCGTGAGCTATGCTACATATTGTTTAACATTATGTCCTTGGATTAACCTTTATTGATCAATTTATCTTGACTATCCAAAAAGTCCACTAATCAACTTCAAGTAAGAAAGAATAGTGAATTCAATATTTCGACATAAATTATGTTATCATCAGGAAGGCCTAATGATGACATAATTTATGTCGAAATATTGGATCCTGTCACGATGACGTGTGTCTTATATACTTTCTTATCTTGACAATACACTCTATAAATTTAGAAATAAGAAAAACTCAATTTTAGAATTTTAATTACTGTTTATGGTAATGTATTATTTACTGTATGTCACTGAGTAATTAGCATATTTACCCTCTGCTAAACATCACAATTAATTTTTTTTTTCATATAACTTCCATAATAAACCATCCAATCATACATCATCCTCTATTGACGATTATAGCCGATTTTTCTTTTTACGTCTTATCCTGTTTACAACGGGCGACATGTATTTTTATCGTAGCAGTCAGCGAAGTACTATCGCTTAAAACAGAAAGCACTGAGTCATTTATTGAATGACATTGGAGTTGTATATAGTTGCTTGTCAATATGTAATGATAAGCTGCGAAATTCTGTGACGATTTCCTGCTCATTCGACTACGTCTTAACCTCCTATCTAAACAGAAAATTATGTGTAAAATTAGCTTGATTACGTTTATTCCTCCCCTGTCTAATTATAAAGGATATATATATGCAAACTCCATTAATGATGCTTTTCCTATTTGATAAAAAATCAATAATCGTTGTTCTAAATTTATTTCGGATAGGTTGTTCACTTTAACGTGTGACCACGATTCAACGAGACAAGGTTTTGGACAAGTTTGGTATTTCCTCTAGCCGTGTGAAGAATTGTTGCTGAGGGAGAGAGGCAACTTTTCTCTTTCAGTTTCAAATATCTTGACGCATTACAAACAAGTTTTCGTTTGTGCACTAATGTATCGCCTGTGTTTTTAATATTCAACAGTGCAAAGTCTAAGGGGCTTGTAACAAACCCAGTATCAA
Organism: Nesometra sesokonis; assembly: GCA_025631205.1. NCBI lineage: Eukaryota > Metazoa > Echinodermata > Crinoidea > Comatulida > Antedonidae > Nesometra > Nesometra sesokonis. The sequence continues at coordinate 13,108 of JAOTQE010059060.1, read as the reverse complement.
ACATATGAATTGTTAAGGTATCGCCTGTGTTTTTAATATTCAACAGTGTGCCAATTGTAAGGGGCTGTTTCATAAACAGTATCTAGACAGGAATTACTAATGTATCAGCTGTGTTTTTCATATTCAACTGTGGGCCAAGTATAATGAGTTTGTGATGTACCAATCATCTGGACATAGGAATTAATAAATTATCACCTGTTTTTTAATATCCAACAGTGGGCAAAATCTAGGGGGCTTGTGACAAACCAAGTGTCTAGACGTAGGAATTATTCAGATAAAGGTGAACCGATCCTCACAAGAACAGACGATACGCAACATAAGGATATACCTAACGGGTCAAATACATTGACAGTTGAATCTGATGTGAAAGGTAAGGTCATGTTGCTGGACTTTCTGGAAATTTTTTTGACATTGTAATTATTCTACTAATTTGGTTTTTATTAGTCGTTCATCTCCACTAAATGCTTTTGGTTTTGAATTTAACAACTTAAGTCAGTTAAAATTATCATTTTTAAGTAGTGTTACATCAATGTTAAGTTTTCCTTTGTTAAAATTGTGAACGTGAAGAACATATAAATACTATATTTTATTTCGGGAATCTCTGGTTTGGTAAACTTTTGTTCAAAGCAATTCGTATTTATGGTTAACCTGTTAGTAAAAGGCCACCTCCTAATCAAAAAAAAATTATATTTTTTTTATTTGTATGAAAAGAGGACATGTATTCAAATTAAATTTATGATAATCACAATTTTTGAGGAGAAAAGAATGATCAAGAAAACTATTTGTAGCCTTTTGTCTATTATAGATCCTTACAATTTGAGTTCTGAGAAATTAAGGTACAAAATAACACAACTACATAATTTCATCCTTCATTCAGCAGTAGAGGTCAATCAACTTTCAGTCTTCCAGAACTAAACATTTTAAACAAACTTAACTAGTACCTCCTTTACACTGATAAGCAAAACTCTGAGGTTTCATTCACCGGAGCATCAACTCCAGAGTTTCGCTGAGTGTGAATTCCAAAACAAAACACAGCTCGGTGGTTAACATGCCTTCCTTCCAATCCTGAGGTCCTGGGTTTTAACCTAAATTCATACAGGTTCTTTCCCTCAACCTAACAGTGCCTTTCGCTAAGCCTCATAATAAGACTTGGTTTAGAAAGCATGGCGTAGATCTCATACATGGCGAGTAAACTTGCTGTTGGATGTGACATAAAAAACTCCTGTTCAAAATATCAGGGTGGAACGGCTGAATGTACTCCACTCTTCCTAAAACATGCCCACCCTCTCGAAATGGACACCATGACGAGAGAAAAAAGAACAATGATGTATGAAAATTGTAACAGCAGCCAACCCAACTCAACAACAATGGGAATGGCAACATTTGAACTCCTACCACCAGGTGTGGATGGTTGTTGTGCAAAGTGGAAATGCCTCAACCGACTGAGAACTGGAGTTGGCAGAATCAAAGTCACTTTGCATAAATGATGCTACAGTTCCTTAAATGACACAACCTGTAACTGTGGCACAGAACCACAAACTATGAAACACCTGCTAAAGCACACTGGACTTTTTTTGGTAAAACTAACCGACATGTTGGCTAGTTTTCCCCTAATTAAACCAGTGCGATGTTTACCTAACCATGGAGAAAAGGAAACTTACCCATGCCGCATGGTTAGTTTAACCGAGTCTTGCCTGCACAGGAAAACTGACCCGGTTAGTTCAACCAAGCAGGAAAGTCCAATGCGAACAGTGCGATTTGGGTAATCTTCCAAGTCATATTACAGAATGGCCTTAATTGGTCAATTGTGTGCTCCTGTGAGTTGTGACCTTGAGTAACATGATTTATTTTACAAACGTTATAATAGCTTGTGGTAAAACTAGCCATGCCAAATAATCCAAGTGCAAACAAAGGTAAAATTAGCCATTTTAAATGTTACCAATTGTCTTGGTAACTTTTTAAATCCAGTGCGATTCGGCTTAAGATGCCCTATGATGCACGAACCATGTACGACTGCTGACCTTTAAATTTCCCTGTATATTAACACAACAGAAACTATTGTTTTATAATAGGTATGTGTAGAGCTTTTAAATAAGACGTACTTACACATATTTTAGTGGGAATGAGGGGTTACCGTACACCCAAAAATGGCATTTCCGTTCATATTGAAATAAAATGTTCCATTAGAGTGAATAGGAGTATGTATATTCTGAACAATTTGAGACCAAAATTACATCTCGATGATCACTGGTTGCTGAGTAATCCTGATCTTTTGCATTTTAATAAATCCAACATGGTTGCCAAAATGGCCCTAACACAACTCCATGGGACAATTTTTGGTCTTGGGAACATCAAAATTCTTTAATTAGACATATTCAGGATTGCAAAAATCGATGTTAAAAGAATATATCATTGGGTGCACGGTAACCTCTCTTTTCCACCCCACTAACATGTTTAGGAAGTGTACACATTACTAACAGTGGTTGGATGACAACAAGAAAATCTCCAGAAATTCTGTTTTTACAATTTGGAACCTTTTTGGGTTTGGATTCCAGGCTAGTTATTTGGAAATGCAAGTTTCAAATCCCGTCCGAGAACAGCTTGCAAATGTGTTTGAAAATGTTCTAAACTGTGCTACAATTGGTATTTTACAGAATATGGTAACATTTCTCACTGATGCAAAAATATCTAATTGTTATGCAATAGATGGGGACATGGGAGTAGTAACTACAGTTTTCTAGCAATCTGTATCACATGTACGTTCTGTAGATTATATTTATAATATCTGTGTTGTCTTAAATTAATAAGATAATAATTATAGTTAGTATGATATAACTAGTTTCAAATATAACTTTTGGTACACTTCACAAAAAAGACAAAGGATTATAAATGATTTCAACTAAATTTCACAATAATTATAACAATCTACATACCTACATAAAAGTACTAGCACTTCACACAAAATTAAATTAATTAAATTGCTACTAAAAATAAATTAACCCTTATGTCTATCGAAAGTCAAATTAAATATAAGTGGATCATGTTTATTATTACTGCTGATTCAGCAATTTTTTGGAGTGACAAGTAATAATTATATTGTACATTAACACCTGCATGAATAAGCAGTCAAGTTTAATTCCCACCTGACATTGTGTTTTTTCAAGTACATTGTATGCACGTGATGGTCAATTGTAATTGAAGGTATGTTCAGATTTACGGTTTAAGTGAAGCATATCGTAAGCAAGGTGTAAGCTAATCTATGGCGTAATGACCAAGGTTTTTGGGTACCCGGCGTGGTACAACTCATAGGCATTTTAAAATTGCTGCCATTAGATTTTCCATGACCAGTCTTCCATAATAAGCCATTTCACGGTTTCAACTGCGCATGTGCAGATTAAGGTCAGGTGATGAAACGACGCGCAGCAATTATATTCCTTTAAATAAGAGCCGCTCGTCATTTTATTACTTGACCTTGGTAACGCACATGCGTGGTTGAAACCGTGAAATGCCGTATTGATGGGCCAACACATGACACAAGGTCAAAATCATTCAAGTATATGAGGTGTACTTCCAAAGCTTGCGCTAATCTGGGGTTTGCAGGAAGTACAAGTTACGCTCCAGATAGTGAACACAAAAAAAATATTCTCCAGGAATTTTGATTTAAATGGTTAGGACCCCGTCTAAGACTTACAAACTGAGTACCCTTTTGACTGCTGCTCATCTCTGGAATAATCTACCTGTTTCAGTAAAATGTCTTCTTATCTTTGTCTTTAAATCTTCTTTGAAAACTCATCTTTTTAGCATCTATCTCTAGTTTACACTACACACTTGCTCTCAAATTTACATTCTTAATGTTATTAAACATTAAAAAATAACATTTTTGCACTAAATCTCCACTGACCACATTTTGGACCATACAATTTGTTTCTAGCCCCTTTCAAAGGCCTGGAGTATATTCCCCCATGGTAACTACAAAATATACAGTATCACTACGCGTCAAGCTCTATGTAAAATAACTTAATTTAGAAAGATTTAAAGTAATCTAGCATAATACTATAGGATATAATTTTCATACGGGAGCATTAGTCTTATTTTAATGTGGTTTGTTCTGATAAATCACCCTGCAAATGAGTTTATTACTTATAAAAATTGTTCTCAACTTTTTCTATTAGAATAACTTTGTGATAATTGAAAACCTTCAGAACAATTGTTTTAAGCCGCAGTTGCACTGGATTTTAAAAGGAGAAGATTTTACCTGGATCATGTGTAGCATTCCAAGGGTTCAATTTTGCTGTTGGTCTCACACTTGGATTATTTGGCCTTATTTCCGCAGGATTATCTGATTATTCGACAAAATATCATCCAATCAAATCAATTTTAAAGCAAGAATTGTGCAAACTCAATTCAGACCGTAATGCATTATGAGTCTACAAACTTCTGGTGATTTGTTGGTGATTTCCCTTTTTTTTGCGTGGTATCACTGTGAAATTCTCGCAAAAACAAGATTAAGGTTAACCCCATGTCAAAGGTAAAAAAATTATTGCATTCAGGTCAATTATCGGAATAGAATCGGATAATTATCAGATAATTTTATTACGTCAGAATAGGTTAAAAACTGGTTTCTGCAGCACTTTATTTTTATATATTTAGCGTGATAATGTATTAGAAACAATTTTTTTGCCTGTGGACACATGGCCTAAGATAACTGCAGTGTTTTCCTCAGCATCATGGGCAAGCATCATGGTAAACATCTAAGTCAATTATAGTTGGAGGTGATGCGGTATAGTTTAAATTTTAAGCATTATGGAAAATGTTTAGAGCATCATGGTCAAGCGTATGGCATAAAATCGGAAGTTCCACACGTCATGGAAGATGTTCCAACTCTGAAGCCTCACGGTGGAAGAGCCTGGGAAAACACTGTATCATTTAATTTTATTATAACTTAATGCTAAATCTTAAATCAACTACTTTGATGCGTTACCCAAGGTAACCTGGGTAGTTGCACAACAGCCCAATCAAGGCCATTTAGAAATAGACTCAGGAAGTTTACTGGAGTTGCACTGTTCGCATTGGACTTTCCTGATTAGTAAAACTAACCTAGTTCAATTTTCCTGGACAAAGTCGAGTCTGTAAATTTACTGCATGGCTAGAGTAAGTTACCAAATAGGTAACTTGCTGGGCTGTTCACATTGTACATGACAAACTTAACTAGAATTACCTTAGTCGTTAATGCAACTCCTTCCACTTATGAATAAATTATGACGTTATCCATTACAATTAACGTATTTCGGCGAAAACTACTTATTACCACTATTTAAACCAACTGAGCTAAATTGAACACAAATTGCATTAAAACATTTAAATTACATTAAAAACTAATTGAAATAAAAATGCAAATGGGAAAACATGAAAAAATACCAATCTTTATTATATTAACGCTTTATCCAGCTCCTTGACATTATAAGATGTAAAAGGGTGCCCAGATGATAGCTAACATGACAGAATACTCCTCACTAATTTATTAGCACTTTGATCCAGATCCTTCATGTTATTAGAAATAGTTTTAACATGGAATGTTCAAATTGTGATTAAATTTTATCAAAATCTTATTAATAAATGTAAAATAAGGGGCGACTAAAATATAGATCTTGATGATATAAGGTAGTTTTTAACATAGAAAGTACAAATTATGATTTAAAAATTTAATTAAATGCAATATAATTTAAAGCAAAAAGTGTTTACCAGAACATAGTTAACATAACAGAATGCACATTTCTAATCTGTTACACTTATGCCAGGTTTTTTGACCTTATAGGACAGATTTAACATGGAAAGTGCCAATTGTAATTACAAATATAAATTAAATTAAAATATAAATTGTAATCTACTATATATAATGTCATCATTGATGTGTATGGTTGTTTTATTATACACAATGGGCTACTGTTAGTGGATCTATGTGACAGATAAAGTTGTGAAGGGTTTGTAATGCCTTGGGTCATTGTAACTATTCATGTAATTGTGAAGGGTTTGTGGAGCCTAAGGTCATCATGAATATTCACGTCATTATTGACCACCTAACAAAGAAAGTTCAAAGATTCTTTTAAAGTTTACTGATGACAAAATGTTATCTATCTGATGATAACATCTTCATACTCTTTATTAGAATTTGACTTTAGTTTTTACCTTGTTGTTTACATTTCATTATAGTTGGCAGGAAAGAAAAAAGAAACTACTTTTAATGCTAATTAAATATTCATAAAACTGAAGAACAATTTATAGATTACTCATATCTAGGTGTATCGTTAGGTATTATTATTGTTGTTATTGTTTATTTTTACTTTTCAAAGTTGGACATTTCTTTTTTTCATTATTTGCCTTTGCCTTAAACCTATTCTAAACTTCTCCCTTGATCCCACCCTATATCTCTTCTGACATAAAAATTGCCCTAGGTTATCCTAGTTGCTATTGATATACATATTGTATTTTATACATTGTATTCTTGGCATATAAATAATCCTTACTAGCCTATGTAGGAATTAATTTTTTTAAATTTTGAAACTTATTGTTTATATTAAATTTTAGTGTAGAATTAAATACTTCAAATTCAAAGTGCATTCACTAGCAATAAGTTAAAAGTTATGAAATTTAGTAAGCTTGGAAAGGTTAATCAAAATTCTCAATTGTTTCAATATACAGCAGGGACGGTCGCAGGATAAATTTAAGGGGGTTGCCCAGAGTCAAAATCCTATAGTTGGGGCGACCTGTGTCCCCTGATGAGGTTCAGTGAGTAATATGCGCATACAAATTATTCTCTGCCAGCCCCAGAAATTTCAATATTGATATACAATGAAATGGACATTTAGTAGAACCATGCTGTACTACTTTCGGATTTTGTATGTTATTACATGAAAATATAAAATTGAGGGTGTTACTCGGGCAACTAGGGAAACACCCCTGTGTCTGCCACTGTACAGTCATTGTTCCCAAATATAGCTTCTCAGAAAGCAAAATTTTACACTAAAATTTTGTGGACTAAAATCATAAAAACTAATAAACTTGACTCACAAACTGAACTGTTAAGAAAACCAAACTACGGTCATAAAGTGTTCAGTCTTTGTGGTAATTACATTACATTCACAATATAAGAAGTGATCCAGCCATATTAGCTAATCAGTTGGAATACAGTACTCAATATTTACAGAAAACTAAAAAGAAACTTAACATTTATTAAATATTCCTGAAACCAAAGAATAATTCATAATTATTTAGATATATTTCTATCTGTATGCAAGAAGATAACTCCATGCTGGATGTAAGCAGTAGTATAGATAAAGCATTATATTTACATATAGGTGATCCACCCATCTTAGCTAATCATTTGGGATACTCAGTACTGCTCTATAAGCATGTCTCGATGTGAAACCTTCAATAGCAATATAATGTTAATGAGAGTGAAATTAATCATTTATTTTCAGTGAAACATGCATGGTCAAACTGGATAATTATTTGGTTTTTAATTTATCATAGAGACTACAGATGATCGAGCTTTGATTACAGTAGTGAGAGTGAAATTCATTTGATTTTCAAAAGAACGAGACATTTTCAATTTTTAAGATGGATATTTAAGATTTTGCTCAATATGTCAAGTTATTGTTAGATAGTTGAGGTATAATTGTGGTGATGATAAATTAAATTTTAACTTTAAAATGTACTATTACCAGGAATACACACAGTTTTGTGTAAACATGTAGCAGTTTTAAAATATTAATACATTTCGACACAACGATTAAGTAGACTGTAACGTATGTGGCGTACGGTTATTTGTGTCTGAACTAGCCAGAGGTTAGTGTAAATCACAAATACGGAGGGTAATTCTGTAGCTTCCTGCAAAAACCCCATGCAGTTTAAAAATTCTAATCACATGTCTTTGTATTTCATCAGTATTTAAAATGATAACAATGTAGGTAATTTACAATTGTCATGCAAAGGGTAGACTCAAAAGTTGCAATATTTTTTTAAGCCTAACAAACAAAGTACCTAACTATATAGACACTTTTGTATTTTTTACTCTAAATTCTTCCGTTTGTTCTTGGTAGAGTGACTCAAACTCGAAGTTTCCTTTTTCTCAAGAAGACACGCAACACCTGTCATTTTTAATTAATTTAAAGCTACCTTAACGAGATTCTAAGTATCCCTTTAGGAATAATACACAATATTGACCATTTTCTAACATTTTCTTTTCTTATGGTCTTTATAAAATTTTCATTTGTGAGGTCTCACCACAAAATGAGTCTCATTGCAAGTAAATCCAAAATTGAGTTATTGGTACCTTAAAATAGAGCATGATGTCAGCTGTAATCTACACTTTAAATGGCATTCATTGGATAAGTAGATCCAAAGATATAAGCATTTGAAGTTTTCATGTATGGAGACATTGTTTTGAGAAAATCGCCCATAAAGCAATCGAAAAATAAATAATTGAAAGACTATAAATCTTAGAAAATCTGCATTAAGGACATTTTCCTGTATAAACACTCACCTAAAAAGTATATTACAATGAAATATAAATAGCAAGAAATATTAATATTGTACATTAGTTATATTTAAAATGTAGTAATTTACAAAGACAAAAAATAGTATAAATAATACAAATATACAGTCTAACATTAAACAGAATGTACTTGTTTTAAATGAATTTTTGATCATATCATTTAAATCATGTGTTAAGAATAGATTCTTCTGTTTGCATTAGTTTTAAATATTATCTCTTCATTCTGCTGTTTTCTTGAAATTGTTTCTAAGACTTGGGAGAGCCCCATTTATAGCCATGTTTTAGATATGGCACTACATATGACAAATAAACATTATTATTTTGTTTGTATTGTTAGGCCTAGTGTTATTATTCTATTTCATATTTTTGTTAATGGCTATAAAAAGAAAGAAATTGAAAGAAACACCAAGTAAAAGTTTTAAAGGAAAAAACTCTTGAGTTTAACTACAAAATATCTGCTAATTCTGATCTGTGTTTGAGATTAAGGTTCCCTCCTCTATTTCAACTATTAAGACTGACAAGATAGATATCTGGCTATCCTGTCGTGGGCGAGTTGAAAATTCTTAATTCTTTAATAATGTAGATAAAAACTGTTAATAAAAATATATGTTAAAATACTTTTGTGGAAAGAACAAGTACTTGACTTTAAGGAAGTTTTCATTTATAGACTTTTTCAATATCGATTTTTAATTTGACAGTTTTAATATCATTTTGAAAACATCTTTTAAGCTGAAATTAGATTTTTTGACATTATTTTCAGCGTTATAAAAAAAAACTGGTAAAAATTGCAGTGAACTATTTGGACCTGTTGCACTGTCACAATGTCAATGTCACAATTTCAGTGCCAATGTGACAATTCATGTGTGATTGTCCGACTGACCAGTGAGGGTCATTCAGTATAAAGAAGTCATGATGTTCATTATGGAATTTTCTGCTTGCTAACATTTTCTGGGAAAACGTGAATCAAAGTCGAAGTATCATTTATTCATCCTTAAAAAGGAAATTACATCAGGTCAGTGTAGAACGTAAAAGTTTTAAAACACTGAAACTATTAACAATTAAAATATATACACAATCCTACTGCTATATTAAAACTGCAACAATTAAAATCTAGGAGACAATACATGGAATATGAGTAAATGAGATAAAATATTACACCACCATAATTCACTACAGTACAGTATATTAAAATTAAATTAAAATTCTGGAGACATAAAAATTGATTGATTTGGTTAAACTAACCGAACGACGTTGTCACAAAAGTGTGAAATTCACTGCCCATTCAACCATCTCTTTTTTGTTTTCTCCACCCAAAAAGAAAATTGAAATTACTTCAAGCTATGAGCAAGCTAATTACAATTTTTTTTTATTGGTTTTTTGGTCATTTGGTATAGAACATACAGCACCTCATCTCATCTCTGAGTGTTTTGATTTATTTCTCTACTTAATTTTACAAGAATCCCAGACAAATTTTAATACTAAATACTCTTTAAGGATTACATTAAGTGAAGCTAGTTTTATGTTTTATTAAAGATATCCAAGTAAACACACATTAGGCTTTTCCTGTAATAGCTTGACATCTGAGATCAGGAAGCCAAACTCTTGAATTCAATTATATGAAATATGTTTCCACCTCTGGAGAACAAAAGTAATTTATGTCACTTTAAAGTGAGTGTTTAAACTAATTTCCAATTGAAAGTTTTATGTTATAAAATTAGTTTCTTTAATTGATGAAATATGTGAATATTAAGTAAGCTTATAGTATTAATTGACTAATAGTGTGGTCAAAATGTCAGGGGTCTTCCTTTTGCTCAGGACAAAGGTTTATCGTCCGTTGTAACTACCTTGTAAAGACAAGGAACGGCCGTTCTCTTTCCTTATCGTCTATGATATTACTGAAATATACGTGTAGGTGAAAACTGATAATATAAGGCCTAAAAATTACCTTTTTTAAAAAAAAGAAAAGTAGCATGTGATAACATGTGACCATGTTGTGCAGTGTGATCCACGATCTAAAGCTTATTGGAAATTATCAACAAAATCATCCAGACCTATCCTAAAAAAATTGGTAACTATTACCTTTTTTCCTACTTGAAAATAAAACTAAAAAGGTATGCAGGTAACTAAACAATAAACAGGTGAATTTAAAAAAAACCCCAAAGCGCATAAAAATTAGGAGATTAGAGAAAAATACAAACTACAGGGAACTAAAAAAGTGCACTTTCAAGAAAGTTTTCAATACTGCAATTGAAGGAGCCTCTCAGATAGAAGTGGGAAGATTATTCCACAGTTCAGGAGCTGCAACTGCAAAGGCCCTGTCTCTGTATGTTTTCAGGCTACTCAGTGGAACAAAAAGGAGTTTAAATATAATCCGATGTTTTATTGGAAGCCAATAGAGTGTTGTGTAGTATTGGTGTAATGTTAGCAAATCTTGAAGTACCAGACACAAGTCAAGCTGCAGTAGATGGCTATGGATGAACTTTCTTAATGCTTTTTAAAAAAATCGATGAAAAGTGAATCAAGCCATTGCTTGATTCATGCCTTCCTTAATGAATTATAACACCTAAAGATATGTTATCGTAGAAGAATAGTGTCTGCCTCAGCGACCCCACTTTTAAGCGAGAGCAGCTAAAAGTAGAAGAAGAAGATAACGTTGTCTTAAGAAACAAGTATCTAGTATTTATCAGAAGACTTTTAAGCAACTTTGGTTTAAAAAATATTTTGTTTGCTACTGTTGCCACTTAGATTATTTTATTTAGTTCGTTTTACCATAAGTTGCAGTAGAGGGATGGATGCAGACTTTTGGAAAGGAGGTGCGGAAGGAGGTTGGTAGAGAGTCAAAGTTATATTATAGGCGGGTCCGGGCACATGTTCCCCCTGGAAATTTTGGTCTTAACACACCCCTGAGGCCAGAAATGTCCTCAGGGCCATGTTAAGTGATCAATTCTTATCTTATGATTACTGAATGTTTTCGTTTTATAGACAATGTTAATAATATTGATAAGATTTGAGAGGACGGGCCCTCTCTTAAATCCGCCCCTGTAGAACTCATAGGTGATAGCCTAGTAGAACAGAGATCTGTAAAACTTAATTTGTGCAGATCTCTAAACATACAGTCAGTAATATATACTTGGGAAGTTTTTCTCAGAGTAGTATGCTGCCCACATTGGATTTTCGTGCTTGGTAAAACTAGCCTGTTTAGTTTTCCTGCGCTGTTCAAACTTGACTTCTTATGGTAAAATTAACAAATGGGTATGTTAATGTTATCAAAAAAAAATCCAATAAAATTTTTATCTATAAATGTGTCCTGCAGCAAGATCAAAATGCTACTCCATAGATAGTATGTTATTACTTGTAATAACTCGTTTTGAAATATCCTTGATATATAAGCCACTAAATTGGACAGTACCTGTTACTCAGTACTCACTTGCTATGCACACATTCTGTTAGATACAAATCTTAAATATCTCAAATTATTAAATTACTGATTTGATTATTTTTCTGATTAGTTTTTATTATGATTCATAATTAAATTATGCTCATTTTGTGATTATTACTGACGATAACGGTAATATATCAAGTGGGATCAGATAATATACCGGTATTGGTGATTTATAGCTTACTAATGGTTTGAGGTCAGGGTTATAAAACATGATGTAAAGTGTTACATCATCATACCCTATGGATAAGTTTAGCTATTTTTAGATGTTGTATATTGATAATGCCATCTTTGAAGTGTATTGATCGAGCTGGAATAATGAATATTTTAAATGTGAAACTACATTTTTGCCTAATAAATAACATTCCTTCATGATGACCACATAACCAGTGTCGAAATATTGAATCATAACATAGGATATATTTCATTTTTTGGAGTTATTAAACCGTCACATTTAATACAGAGGTTTTAAGAGATTCTATCAAAGCATTTATTTTTTTGTATTTTATTTCATATCGGTATTTGATTGAGTAAATTGTTCAATTTAGCAAACCCCTGATAAAATAAAGAAAGTTGTGACTCGTGCTGTCACCCATACTGTTGTGTCCAAAAAGAAACAAAAATAATTTAGTAATACTCTTTGTTATATAAAACATCTGCTGTTACTGTGTATGCAACTACTGTAAAGGTCAGGTTTTAATTAATTGTTTGAAGGTTTCCCAAAAAATACACCTGAAACTAAAGTTCCAAAAAGATAACATTTTATATTTCATGATTTACCTTTTAGGAAGTTAGGGAATACTGATTACATTTACAGAAATAGAAATTTATTCAATAAAGATGTTTGAAAGTCCTTAATACAAAAGGTGATATTTCAGTTGTGTTTTTTCTAATATGTTACAGTTGGCATATAAAATACAATTCTTCTGGAAAACCAAATTTCACTCTAAACGACCCCCAAAGTTATGGTATCATTGTAATTATAGGTATGACTCTATAAATACAGGGGCACCACAGGGATGTGTGTTGTCCCCGATATTATTTACAATTTTCACAAATGATTGTGTAAGCAAAGTCTCAAATGTAAATTTGGTAAAATACGCTGATGATATGGT
>JAOTQE010059049.1:0-19080 GCA_025631205.1 Nesometra sesokonis | reverse complement strand
GGGGGGGCACCCGATATAGCGAAGTAGTAATGTATTCTCTATTGCTACTGTTTTTTCAATATTATGGATTTGCACTGTATTTATTATAATAACGTATTTTAACCCCGATCTCTCAAAATTAAATGTTATTACAATATCATTTAAAAATAAACAATCCCTCTCACCCGACTTTCAGTAATCCGGTTTTGTTGATACAGCAACATCAGTGAAATATACACAACAATGTACTTTACATGTACTTTATATTTCCTATAAATATCCTGGTATAATATAATATAACTGGTAAAAATAATGTCAATTCGTCAGTATAAATATTTGTTATAAATATATAGTATTAGTCACTATACAGCTTTTAAAGGCTTTAAGTAACTTGGACTCTGGTAAGGCAGGTCTAACAAGTTAAGTTCTAATTATCAAACATAATCAAAATATGTAAACAATCTAGTGAGCAATTTCTACCATTTACATTGTTACCAAAATAAGTAGACGTTTGTTTATTTAGGACGTCATACATAAACACAAAAAAGCAGAAAGCTACCACAGCAAACAGAATACACCGTATCAAACCAATGTAATGTTTAATAAAACAAACGTATTTTTTCCGATGCATATATTAATAATGCTGCCTTCGAATAGGTAGGTCTATTCGAATGTCCAAAACATTTAGTTATGGCGTGTTATTAAAGCTATACCTCCACCCTCAAGGATAAGTGGTTTAAGATGCGAGTAAATAAAAAAAAACACGTTGTTCACAACAAATACTTGATATATATTTATAATAAACTTGTGATTATAATACTTAGGTGAAAACTTAGACTACTAGCGATTGGAAACTATGTGTATTTCCATTTGTTCTAATATCCTGTGATATCAGCACTCAACTGGTAATTGTTATGTAAATGTTCCCACAATGAGAACACACTTACTTTAGGGTACTGTACATGGTCTTTTACAGTTCATTCCAACAGTAACCACCTCTTTAGTGTACTGCATCATGCAGATATTCCAAAGTAAAGTGGTAAAATACACAAACAATCTCATAGATTTTGCACCAAATTATACCTTTACTATGCACTTTAGCAATTTAAAATCAGTTTTATTTAACAGTTTAACAATTCAAAATTGTAATGCTTACGTATAATTTTATGGGGTAACAAAATACGTTATTTATTATTAGTTTTGGTGGGAGAAGTTTTTCATAAATTATTAAACTTTTAATAATATATAAAAACATCTTTTCCAAGTTATAATAAATCACACATTGTTGTTACCCCATCAAGAATACACCTAATGATTCACAATTTTGAATAGTTAAACTGTTAAATAAAACTGATTTTAAATTTCTAAGGTGCAGAGTAAAGGTATAATTTAGTAAAAAAATTTAGAGATTTTTTTTTATTTTACCATTCGATTTTGGAATAAACCCTAACAGAGCATGTGCATTATGCTACAGTAATTGAGTCATTTCCTTGCTCTGACCACATTTACATAAAAATGACTGTTGAGTGCTGATCTCAGAAACAACGGGAAATACACAGTGATTCCAATACCACCTTTCTATAATAGTCTCAGGTGGAACATGGAGGTATCATAGTAGATACTATAAAAACTCCATGATAGTACGGAAAGCTATGTCAGAATTGAGGTTCCAGCAGGATTTTTGTGTCAAAATTGATTTTTTTGTACTATTTCCGTCATTTTGGGAATACTGAATACAAAACAGTTTGGTACCATTTTTTTCGACCATTCCTTCAGCTGCCATTTTGAAATTCAAAATGGCTACCTTTGAATAAAAAACCAAATGGAACATGGTCATCAGTGGTATCAATGGAAAGAGAATTGTACACTGAACACAAAGTTCCATTGCACCTATACCTATAAACCAATAGCTACGGAGGTATTTCATAATTTAAATAGCCATGTGACCAAAACAAAGGTCAAAGGTCAAAAATAAAATTTGAAAAATACCATCATGTTGGGTGTCATATGAAAGCTCTAATACTACCGAACACAGCTTTACAATGGATTTTAGCTTTAATTGTACTGTTTTCGGGATATTACAAATTTAAGGTTAAAATTGGGGTGTATATAATCATTAATACAGTTTTTTCCTTATGAGGTATTTGACATATACTTTGTTTGGAAATATATTAATAAATATACACTTTCAGGTATACATTCACTGTTGAAAATTGCTCAGCACAACATGAGCTTTAAAATGATACCAAACACGATGGTGTTTTTCAAAGTTTAATTTTTTACCTATGACCTCTAATTTGGTCATGTGACTATTTAAAATGTTGAATATCTCCGTAACTATTGGTTTATAAGTATAGGTGTAATCGAACTTTTTGATCAGTGTACAATTCCCTTTCCAGTGATACCATTGATGACTATGTTCTGTGTGAAATGTAAGTCAAAGATAGCCATCATGAAATTCAATATGACGGCCAAAGGCATAGTCGTAAAAATGGTACCTAAGTCTTTTGCATCCAGCATCATAGCATAAAAATTCAATTTTGGCACAAAAATTCTGCTGGAATACATAGCTTTCTGTACTATGAGGTATTATAGTAGATACTGTAATACCTCCATGGCTGGAAACAATAATACGACACGCCATTATAAAGATTTTAGTTCCAAGAAAAATGCATACTTACTGAAGCTTTAATACTTCGTTTACCCTCATTTATGTGAAATTGTAGGGTAATGGTGGGCGGAAATGATTTTTTTAAAGGTGAAAAATACATTTTATGATATAAAAGGTAGTTTTTTACTCAGGCAAAATGCCGTTGTTTTATAGTAGCGTGGTAATGGTTAAGCGCGCACTACAACCATTTTTTTTTAATGTTGGCAACACGAATATTAACATTTGTGTTTAAAGCTAAATTACTATAATTTGTGTTTTTTCACAGGGGCGGGTGAAGGACAGATAATTATTTTAGGCCTTGTACGCCTATAACGTAATATTACAAATATTATTACTATCATTACTATTTCTACTGTGATTAATACCAGTGTAAATATCATAATTGTTATTCGAATTTAAGGCACCTACACGCATCAATTGCAGCCTCTACCATTTTGATGGGATATTGAGGAAAATTAATCGATATCTTAGAAACAAGTTCTTCACGTGAAGTCATTGTTTCGACAACCAACTGATGTTCATCATCCTCGTAGATAAAGGCAGCATCTTTGAAACCAAAGATTTTGTTATCTTTAAAGATAATGCATGTTAACGATATCAAAAACGGGCTGCCGTGAGCTCCTGGAATTGTGTACATCTCTTTCATGGTCGGCTGTATGTATTCCAGATCACGAGGAGTCATGTCCATATCCATAAATTCATGCCATGCCTTGCTGTCAATATTCACAGGAAATGGATACCGCTTGTCATGTTTGTGCAGGCGAGTTATCACGCTTCCCTTACGTATTAACTTGAAATATAGAAATCCAACGTGGTAAACGAGGGATTCTAGCTCAAAATCCAAGGGTATTGGATCCCATGTTGGGTACGCTATGCCGACGTCGGCTATGTGAAGATCACCGGGCTTTGTGAGATCACGCACAAGAGTACATAAGTGATTACTATTTGTTTTTAATATCGAACAGCTGATGTGGTAGACATCATACCCAATCTTTTCAAGTAATACCTTCATAAATTGATTGACTGAATAACAGCGACCGCCTTTTCTTTGAAATAAATCCTCCTTAATTTCATCGAATGATGGTAAGTAGCGCTTCTGTGAATCTATACTCAAAGTAATAACATTTTGAAATGGTTGGTAGTGGAGAAATTGACGAAGTATTTCTCGGAGCAGTTCTAGTTTGTTGTCTCTGAATTTGAAATCCACGTCTTTGATACATAGGACATCTTTTAAAAATGTTGCCACCTCACGATCTGATAGAGTCAGCATACTTTCTGGAATAAAAGCAAAAATGGATTTTAATTTTATACACAAATAAAGGCCTACTCATGATCTCAGTGTTCTCCTGTTCTATCATACTTGAAACTGTGTAGCAAGTCGATCCGACAATAAGACGCGATAAGCTCCGCTGTAGCTAGTTAGTGTCACTAACTGTTCGTGCACTGCACGCCATCACTTTTATTTAGTCAATAAACAAGGGACTAGTATTTCTATAACCGTCTAAACAAGGCGATTGAAAATTAGAGTGCGATTACTGATCCAAAACTATACAAGCAAGATCAGTGATCGAATGAATCGGTTCTGTGTAGTGCTTGCTTTTATACTATCTGCTATGCAAATTTCAAATTTCTGCGACTCCGCCTGAGGCGAAAGTCGCCGAGTGAATTAGCCTGGGACGTTATTCGTAATTTTCATAACTTAATAAGGAAATAAGCATTTAAAAGTGTAATTATAACGATGTTTTAATTCAATTTTAATGCTAATGTATTACCAGTGGATGATTAATTAATTGTTCCATATCTCGTAGATATTTAAATTGAGACCCATACAATGCTGGTTATCAGAAATTATATATGGAAAGAACAAAACGCAAATAGTCACAAACGTGCATAAAAAGATCGACAGATCGACAGACAGACAGACAGACAGGTATTTTTGAAAAGCTGTTAATAGAGACGCTTTCCGCGACTAAAAATAAAGGTCTAGGATCTTAGCGTGCTCCTTTTCAATCATACTTAAAACTGTGTAAACATTATTCAGCTATAAAGAATTAAATATATTACTATATTCTAACTAATCATACGGGCTACTGTACATAGATTGCCTTCATGCGTGAATTTATATGTTTTTGGAATTTGTTGGAATACAATTTTTTGGAACTCAGTCGTTAAAACCCGAGAGATGTAACCTACAAAGTAAATTCTAGCACAAGTTCATTTTCCACTTGTGACTATTTGCGTTTTGTTCTTTCCATATATAATTTCTAATAATCAGCATTGTATGAGCGTCGCTTTAAATATCTACGAGATATGAAACAATTAATTACCAATTGGTAATACATTAACATTAAAACTGAAATAAAATATCGTTATAAATATATATACACTTGTAAATGCTTACTTTGCTGTTAAAAACCGTATACAATATAGGCCTATTATTTTTAATTTAATATTCAAATTGTGGCTAACGCGTCAGTCTAATACGCTCGGCGACTTTCGCCTCAGGCGTAGTCGCAGAAATGTGAAATTTGCATAGCAGGTGACTTTAATATTATAAAAGCAAGTAAGATGCAGAATCGCTTCATTATGGTCGCTGATCTTGCTTGTATTGCTTTGGATCAGTACCTGTGCTCCAAACTAGCACGGTTTTATTGGCTAAATAAAAGTGATGGTGTGACGTGCACAAACACTGACCTTGTACTGTAGCTACATGCACTGACCGACTACTCCTGCTAGCTTAGGCCTAATCACTCTAAATGAAACTGTATTTTACATTTTAAATAACTTTAGTCTGATGCTTGAACGCATGTAGAAGTTATTAATGATTAACTTTCTTTTATTTAGGCCTATATCATGCGGAGCTTTCTGCGTCTTATTGTCAGATCGACTTGTTTTAACCGTATTTTCCCCTATATAATTTTTCATGCGCAAAAAACCCATTGCATGGGATTTCTAATTCTAATGCATGAGAAAACCTTAAGTATGCGTCAAACGTTCAAAATATGCCCTCAGAGAGACTCTCGCATATTTGAGAGTTGGAATGTACATATTGCACCTGGAGGTTTTGTCGATGATCAATTGACAACACGAAAATTGGTTATTTTGTGCACTGTGTCTTGAGGCCACGTTACTGGTGTATTTAGTAGCATTGTTTTTAACCAAACCTAGGGCCTAGGCCAACTAACAAATATTTTTTAGGTAAATTTTATCGGAGACTTAATGGTTAGTTCTCCCGTTAAATCCGCTACCTGGACACCCTAATACCGTTCACCAAACATTAAATAGACCTAGTATCAGTTTGTGTATATTTAATTCGAATTTGGAAGCATAAGTCACTTAAGTGGTAGGAAATCGTGGCATATTTAGTAATTATCAATAGACCTACGTGCATAGGCCTATAGACATAAAAGGCACTTGGTTCAGACTGATACGTTCTAAAATAAATGTGGGTCAATCAAAATTCACAATAACAGTTGGGCCTACATACCGTAGCATACTGTCATTCGTTATATAAAACCTACATTGATTTTTATTATAGGACATAGTAGATTATATGTGGTAATTCAAAAAGGCGGGTTTAATAATTCACACCTAACTTACAAAAAATAGGCCATTACGAAAGGTTGCATGAGGCTAGCCTAACATCTACTTACCCGATTCGATGAGATTTCCTCGCCTTAACAAAAATACAAATGATCGTTTGATAAACTTGTGAATACCTTTAAACCAGGACGTATCCTAAACATCAATGCCAAATCTGTACAACTTATGGCAATATAAAGAACTATAATGAATAAATAATGAGAAGAATCAATGGTGGATTTAATACTGTAGATCTCCACGATTACTGGATCACTTAACACTCATATCCTTATCCGGTTAAATTTCTTTGAAATGTGTTCTTTCGTCAATGACGGGCAATTTAAGATCATTAAGATCATTAAGATCATTAAGATCATTAAGATCATTAAGATCATTATTATTATTACTTGTACATGCTAATTATATTACAGCTGTGAATTTGAAACTACGTTTGTTCTAATGAGGTTTATATAAGAAGATTTACAAATAGGCATATGATTTGATGGTGTTGATAAATTAATGGCTAGCCTACGCTGGCATTGGTGGTGGTGATGATTACGACGACGACGACGACGATGGTGGTGGTGATGATGATGATGATGATGATGGATCGATCATGATGATGACGATGATGTGGTGGTGGTGATGACGATGACGACATGACCACCACCATCACTGATGGTGGTGGTCATGGTGTCATCGTCATTGTTATTTCGTCGTCAAATAACCGCCTATTAACTAAAACATGATGTTAGCCTACGTACGTAAGTCCCAAATCAAAGCAGCAGACTAAACACTTTCGATCAAACTAATAAACGTTGTCAACAATTCGATACATCTTCTTTTTTATTTATTTTTTAATAATCATCGTTACGTATGCGTTGTTATGTGATTACATAATTTTACCCGATGATTGAGAGACTCAACTTAATCCATCTGCAGACAGTTTAAGGGCAGAATCCATTTACGCGTTGCGTTTGGATTGCGGCTCCGTTTGCAGCTGAGGTTTGCGATTGCGTTTTATGTGATTCCATTTGTGCGTTTTAACAAGCGTGTTGGTATACGGTCACCGTGAAGTCAACATGGATATTGCAGCAGAATCTAATATAAGGGGTGGGGCGCAACTACGTTTTGCCGATAATAGGGGTTTCCCACTAAAAATATATAGGGACAGGTTTTTTCTCTTTAATTTTGTTACTCTTATATTTATTTATTTTTTGTTGATGATGGGGGGAGTGCCCCGAGCCTTCCCCCCCCCCTTGGATCTGCGCCTGTACCATTATCTTTTTTTTTATTAATATTTTCTGCATATAATGTTGAATTCAATGGTTTTTTTCAAAGTAATAAAACGCGTTGCGTGATGATAGTTTTAACTAAAACGCCTTCAGCAGTACAGCGCAGCACAGTGATTACAAGTGAGTTTTACTCGTACAAAATACCTTTTTTCTTTAGCATATTATATATATTTGTGTAACATACTACCAACTATCCTCGGGCGTTATTTTTTGTGAAACTGTATTAAATCGAACAAATGGGCTTCATTAAAATATCACCCGGCGGTCTCGGGCGATATCGGACGGTCTCGGGCGGTGTATAGTAGGACCTGCGGTTTTGTAATCTTAGCATGGTTTAGGTTTTAGGGTCTTAGGAGTCGTATCCTTAGTTCATAGGGGTCTTAGCTTTCGTAGTCTTACGATTCGTGACACCCACAAAATGAGTCGCAAAGTAGATGAGATGAAACTAACATAATCACCAAAATAGGCATGGAAGTAACATTTTGCAAAATTACTTGAAATTGAAAACTAAGGAACTTTATTTTATTATTATATACTTTTTAGATCAGTTTTCATGCAGGAAAGTGCCTTTCATTCAGATTTTAGGTGATTTATAGTCGTTTAAATGTTTATTTTTTGGTTTTATTTACGATTTTCTCAAAACCGTCCATACATGAAAACTCCTATCTGTGAATTTACTTAACCAATATCATTTAACGTGTAAATTACACCTTATATCATACTCTATTAAAATATAGTAATAACTAAATTTTTGATTTTCTTGCAATGAGACTTATTTTTCATTTTGTTGTGAAACCTCACAAATGATCACACCAGATTGTCTCTTGGTGGTGTCAGTCACCCAGTCACGATAAGCTCGACAAGTTTGGAGGGCGCCGCCTATAAAACCCAATACATTTAGCTATCACCACTCATATCAAGTTATTGTGTAAGATTGTGTTGTGCTTGCGTTAACAGAGATGATGCTGTATACCTTTATTGTTGTTAGTATACTTCTTACTAACCATACATCACTGGGTGCAGGTCAGTAGTTTTTCTTAATGTAAGAGACTAAAATCCACTTTTTGAGGGTCCTGAGGGTACTCAAAAAATTTGAAAATTCACTCAAAATGATTGAAAATTCACTCAAAATTAGCAAGTGATCGCACTCCTTTTGAGTTTTTTCCAAATAGTGGATTTTCAGTATTTTAGATTAAAAGAGTAAAATGTTTAAATTTTCAAAAATTCTAGATATCTAATTAGAAAGTTTGGCGATAACTTATATAAATCATTGTAGAATTACAATATTTTCTTATTTCTTCATTTTGTGTTAAAAATAAGAATAAACATTAAGAATTACAAATTGAAGCAAGCTACATTTCCCATATGAGGCTAGTCACGGTAAAACCACCAAGTTGTCGCAAAGGAAGTTATTGAGAAATAAACAAATAAACAACAGGAAATATAAACAAATACAAAGGATTTTTTGTATATATTTTCCAATAACTTCAGTTATAGGTGTCTGATTTTGATAATTCACCCCTCATTTTAAAGCTTATGAAAAGTGTAATATGGCAAAAACATCAAAACCACAATTTTCAATTTTCCTACAACTTGGTGGTTTTGCCGTGACATGCCTCATTTTGTGTTAAAAAATAAGAATAAACATTAAGGATTACAAATTGAAGCAAGCTACATTTTCCATTATGTAATATTAATAACAATAGCCCTGTCCCAGAGTGCATACCTCTGCGCACATACAAACTCTCAGTGCATACATTTTCCGCTTAGGCCTATAATTTCCCTTAAAATATCCTAGCTGTTCTGCATAAAAACGTAACGGAATTTTTTAACTAATTTCAGCTGTGAAGTCAAGGTTGAGGCGCATCCGACGCCCACCTCCTCCACCCCTTTTATTGCCAAATTGCTGTCGCGCCCCACTCCAATATATTAGGTGCGACGGGTCTAAAATTGACGCCAAAAGTATATTATAGACATACATATGGGTCAGGCGTAACATTAACACAGCATCAAAACACGGAAATCGCAATTTGTTTTTGATTGTCGAAATCAAAACCTGGAACCACACCCACTCGGATCTGAGGAAGTGCACCTCAACCACCACCCCCCCCCCCCACCCTCCTTCATTTCTTTATTGCAATTCTTATAAACACTGGTTAGATGTTTCAAGAATTTTTTTTAGAGAAATAAATTTATCAGTAGTGGTTAATTGATATTACAAAATGAGCTGGCAAACCAAGTGGTGAAATTCACGTTTATTTAGGTAAATTGTATAGGTACAGAATTGTTGAGGCAGTAAATAGCATCATGTGTGACGTAAGTCATTCCTCAATAAAATGTACGACGGAAATTCAAGAAACGGTTGACTGTATGTCCCTAAGACAACTAACCAGACACGGTATGCTCTTATTCCAAACTCTATTCGTATTTTTAACTCGCGTGTAATGAGGTAATTTTTTTTAATGTTTTAGGCTTCTTCATATCTCTTTTTATTTAAAATCACAATATCTGCTATACATACAGTACTTTTTTTTAAATTTTAAGGGATATTTTGTATTATTCAATTATGCCGTTTTGACCGGTTCAAAATAATGTAATATTGAACTGCGCGTAGTTCAATAGCCGATGACGTACCTTCACCAAGCGAGAGAATTGTTTTTATGCTTTAATCGTGCGAACGCACGGCAAGACCTAGTCTAGGACTAACGACTGTCAAATTTCAATTATAAAGAATTTAGGAAACATAGAAATCAGCAAGAGTTGCTGTTAATGTCTTTCACGAATATATACGAGAGAAGGACATGGATTTTAATTCTGAAGACGTAGGCTAGCTAGGCCTTGGTCGCCGGCGGCAGGCCTAGGCTGAGCCCTGACAAATCAAATTATGATATATTAATACAAGTTAGGTAGGGTTTTAGCTTGTCAGATCTAATAGGGCCTAAGCCTTCCCTAACTAGCAACAAATTATTAGTTAAAATTATACAACAATGACATAACTATACAGAACATACAAAAGAAACAGAAAACCGTAAACATTCAGCGAAGGGTGGGACCAACAGGAAGTAAACACCTCAGAACGGATGAATTGCAACTGCACAATGAGAAATGAAGACCTGCCTGAGAAGGATATTCGGTAATTCAATATATTTTGGTAACTATGGTAATGTTATTTTAAAACACATTTTACAGTTAATTATGACTTTAGATATTGATTGCACTTTTATATCTTAATCGGCAAACTTTATTAAAAGTGCTGTTAACTCGTTATTATAATTTTTATAATCAACAACCGAAGGTTGCATGTACGTTTTGATTGAAACCATTCAGAACAAAGTAAGAATTTACCAGCACTATACTTGGTGTAATCATGTTCAAGTAATTAGAATGGTCGTACTTTTAGTATTTGTCGTATTTTGTAATACTTATTATTGTAACATACTTGTACCGTATTTTGTAAAAACTTTCCTTTTTGTAACAAATTTGTCGTTGTGCAAATTGAACTGTCGTATTTTATAGTAAGTATAAAACTTTTTGTCCGATTTACTTCAAGTTTTTCGACGATGTCAAAACCAACTGTGGCAACGTCCACTCGAGGGCTGGCACTGATCAGAACTTCTGGTCAAAGGTCATGAAGTGATTATTTTTCAAAAAAATAATCTAAAAGCAGTTAAGACTATACTGTATTACTGCAATTATACTTGCTCATTAAAACTCACTGACACCTCTCACACCCACCATGATGTTAAGGTTCATCTGGAGGTCAATAGGGTCAAATGTTCAAAATTATTGAACTCATATTGATCAGCAATTATCTTCTAAGCATAAAATAAATGTAACCCCAAGGGTTTGTCCCTGATTTGTATTTGAGGTCAAAGGTCATTAAGTGGTCACTAAGATACAAATTGTTTTAGAAAAATGAAAATTGTAATGACCTTTGACCCGAAGTTCGAATCAGTGCCAAACCTTGTGTAGAACTAACCACAGTTGATTTTGACATTGTCTGGAAATTTGAGGTAAATCGGCCAAAAATAGTTTATTTGACAATTCATAGAGGCATCAAATATTTGAGACATAGGCCTACTACAATTCATGGTTTTGAAAATTGTCTGGTTGGAATAATTGATCAGAACTCGTATGTAATCTAGTAAGATAGATTAAGTTGGTGGTGAGCGGTAAATAAAAGGCAAAAATTGCACATATTTTGCAACCTGTTACGATTGAGACCTGGCGGAAAGAGATGCGGAATCATATAACCCGACTTCTATTTGTCAAAACATGATTGAGCCCTTAATCGTTCCATTTGAGATATGGATGCATACAGACACATAAGCCATGTTCATACAGAATGTTAAAGTGCTTATCTAATGTGACTTTCTTTAGCATGTTTATTAAAAAGCGTTCACATAGAAAACAAAATCATGATAATAATATGTTAATTAGCTTCCCTGGCCGGCTATAATTTTGATTAGCTTAATTAATGGAAGCTGAGGCTAAATAACAAAAAGTAGCAGTTACTGGGCGGAAACCTGTAATCAACCTACTTAATTCACTGTCCTTGATTGGTTGAATTCATTTTATGAATTAATTTATCATGATAAACTTCCCAAGATCCTGATAATTATCGTGCTCTAGAAGAACACGTTAGCATGGATTAACATATGTTAAAGAAGATCAGGATAATAGCTTCCTGGCGGGTTCACATAGAACATCATGTTAATGAATATCACGATAAATTCTGAATGTGACCACAGCTATACAGTAGACAGACGGAGCTCCCTGCAATACACCCTGCCCTCATGAAACGAGTGTTAAAATATGTACTGGCACCAATTGCGACTTAATCCATAAAAATACTAGGTCTAAGTATACAGAGGAAAGCGGATATTTGATGCGTTACTACCAAATATGGTAGACTATTATAAAGTACGAAAATTAAGTTTGTTACAAAATGTACGTTAAGTTTGTTAAAAAAATAGGGCAGGTTTTTTTTACAAAATACAAGTTTGTTAACAACATGCGGCAGGCTTTTACAAAATACAAGTTTGTTAACATACGGCAGGTTATTACAAAATACAAGTTTGTTACTACATACGGCAGGTTATTACAAAATCACAAATTTGCTACAGGTATTTTAAAATACGACAATTATTGCAAAGTACCACGTTACACACGGTACTGTAATCCAAGGCGTACGTATACAGTAGCCATAATGTGAAGCATTAGGACAAAAAACCATCGATAAGTTGACATTAGATTACCGACCAGTAGTTCAGATTAATGAACACCTCATTACACTGGAGAGAGAATCAATGACAACGGAAAAAGAAATAACCCACTGACTAACGAAGGGAGTTAGCCTATTATACATGCAGGTGCCCTGCCAAGGAATCTCATAGAAGGAAGTCATCAAACGTGCGGCGTCAATTAATTCTTGCTTCCAGATATTTGTTGTTTTTGTGTCACATCCAACAGCAAGTGTACTCACCACTTACAGATTGAGATATACGCCATGCTTTCTAAACCAAGTCTCGTTACGAGGCTTGGGGTGTGGCGTTGTTAAGTCGTTGGAACTAACCTAGCGTTCTGCAAGGTTCGAACCCAGAACCTCGGGATTGGAAGGCAAGCATGCTAACCACCAAGCTACAGCGCCACTCCTATGTAAACATTCCATTTCCTCTTGCGCAGTATTGCCGATAATTACTCCATTAGAGTTCCCATTGTCTTCTCTTGTCACAGCCATTATCTTCGTCTTTAATGCATTCATTCATATACATTGCTCCTGTCATTACTGTAACATTATTTGCTCAGGCCAGATCTTGACATAGATATTAGCGCTGCATGATCTCCATATCGAAGATCACCCAACAACAAACCTGTGTGAGGCAGATCAAATTTTAGCATGGACATCATCCATTACTTCTCTAATTGCATTCTCCAGTGACTATTAAAAAGTGCTGGAGAGAGGAGGCATCTCTGTCGTACTCCCTTCTTGATGTCGAAACCTTCAGTTGTGCCGCATTCCAGTATGACTGCCGCTTGCTGATTCCGGTACAAGACAAAGATAGAAAGTAGTATATGTTAACTATTTTTCTTTAATAAATTCAGCTCCGGTTGTCTAACCTCTCTATACCGGGAAGGTGTTTGCTCGCATTCTTCTCAACTCATCCTCATTCCTATGCAGAGAAAATATTCCAGATACACATTGTGGTTTTCGTGCGAATAGGAGAATCATTGAGATGATCTTCTCCATCCGGCAAAACAAAGAGAAGTGTATTAAGCAGGAAATGCCTATGTATATGATGTTTGTGGATTTTACAAAGGCATTACACACTGTAAACAGATCTGCGCTGTGGACTATTCTGATGAAACTAGGATGCCCAGATTATTTCACAAATCATGTGTCTGCCCTTCACACAGGAATGGACGCGTCAGTCTTTAAGAAAGGTTAGATGTCAGAGTCGTTTGAAGTTAATAATGGAGTGAAACAGGGTTGCATTCTCGCTCCTACACTGTTTTCATTGTATCTCTCCGAGATGCCTTCATGGACTCTCAGCAATGAGTGTGACGAATTCAGTGTCGGTCTGCAGCGGATAAAGTTTGCTTTTAACCAATTTAAATCAGTCAGAAGACCCTTGTCCATGACCTCATGTTTGCAGACGATACAGGATTTTGTAGCCCGTGATGACGTAGATGTTCATGCTCATGGAATTGTGTTTTTTTAAAAATCAACATCAAAAAGTACTGTAAAAATCTCCTCCTGGATCCACTGAAGCAGGCTGGGAGTGGCGCTGTAGCTTGGTGGTTAGAATGCTTGCCTTCAAATCCCGAGGTCCTGGGATCCACCCTGGAGAACGCTAGGTTGGTTCCCACGACTTAACAACGCCACTCCCCAAGCCTCATAATGAAACTTGGTTTAGAAATCATGGCGTAGTTCTCATCCTTTAAGTGGCGAGTAAACTTGCTATTGGATGTGACACAAAATTTAAAAAAAATAAATATAGAGATCAACAGCAAAAATCTGGCTATGGTGAATGAATTAAAATACTTAGATTCTACTGTTACTCACAACAACAGGCTGGGTTCTGAACTTCTGGAGGTGGAGCCTGGCCCCCGGCCCCCACTAGCGCCACCATTGCATCAAGATGACGCTCCTCATGATGTACAGTGGGAAAATTATAAAAAAAAAGTGACCTGTAATTTCAGATTCCAAATGATGAGTGATTTTACAGCTTAATTAAATATGGCTCGACATTATAACAGTTTTAGACGGAAATAATAACGATCATTGGGATATTTAGTAAAAAAAAACATATCGGTGGTCAACAACTGTCAATGACACAGAGCCGGAACTCGAGATACGTAGTACTTTTCTTAATAATACATGACATTGTCGATGATGGTTTTTAAGCTTAATTACTAGAATTTGGTTTTATTTATAGAAAGTTTAATAAATAATAGTAAATTGATTAGGCGTATATGTTGGTTGAATTCTTTAGTTTGTATTCAAATTCATACAGCTAACTTGACGTCGTTATAATACAATGTTATTGTTTGTTCAAGTACGTTTATAATTGCAATGTCTGTATTAATGATAATTATAATGATGGTGATGGTGGTACTGGTAGGGGTAGTGATATTAATAGTAATAGTGTGCTATTAGTAATAATAATAGTAATAGTAACAATAATAGTCATAGTAATAATACTATGTTAATGTTAATGATAATGATAACCTCTCTTACTCCAATGTGAAATTAAATAGCTTCTAATAAATTTGCACACATACACAGTTGGATATTCTTTATTATTATTCAATTTTGCCGTTTTGACTGGTTGAATACTATGTAGTATCCACCTGCACATAGTGGGATATTAGCCAATGACGTCACTTTGCCATCTGAGAGAATTCTTTTAAATTTGCTGTAAGTGGCGAACGCACAACAAGAGGTATCTAGGCTTAACTACCGTACCTATTAAAACTCCGCGTTTCGCACAATTAACTACCTATTGTTTATTATGAATAATTACTAATTAACAAAGAATCCTACAAGAGTTGTTGTTAATGTTTTTCGCGACAGAAGGACATGATTTTAATTTTGAAGGCGTGGGCTAGCTAGGGCCTTGGTCGCCGGCGCGGCAGGCCCAAGGCTAGGCTTAGGACTAGGCTAAGACCTAACGAATCAGTCCTTACAAGTCTTAAAGCTATATTGAATAATAATTATAATATTGAATGCCTATTTTCGGGAATAACGAAACATATTGTTCTCGCTGTAGCAAAATATTTAACTCGTCTTTGCCACAGCCCGAACAGTATTTTTCGATATCCCCCTCAAAGTCATTTAATATTACAGAATTATTTGCCAAAGTTAAAAGGTCTTATCGAACAGTCTTGTTACAGTAACAATTTTAAAAACTCATGTCAAAAATTGACGTAACGAAATGAAAGTTTAACTTCCATACCAATCACTCCAACAAATGATCGATGTGTCCTCCGTCCTCACAAACTATGCGAAGTCCCTCTTTTCCATGGAGAAATGCAGTTCCTAATATATACAGGCACTGGGTTTTTTTTCAGTTCGTCTTTTCTAAATTCGTCTATCCTGTTTCAACAACGGTTCTCTTTTCACGAACCTCACATCGAATTGAGATCTGGTGAGTGGTGGCCAGGGCAGGGGCGGCGGAACGTTTTTGAATTACGGGGAGGGAGACGAGGTTAAATTTTGCTCAGGCACTCCGGCCCGGCTAGATTTTGATGAGTAAAAAAAAAACACGTTATTGCCTCTAAATTTGTGCTTTCCTGGTCCCTGAAGGTGGTTTTCCAGGCCGCACTATTCGTATTTAACATATTTACATCTTTTTTTTGGAATTGTTAATTGAGAATTTTGTAATTGCAGTGTCATTTCAGGGGGACTATCCCCCTGAATCATCACTGGGGGACGCGTCCCCATCCCCCCTCCCTCTTCCGCCGCCCATGCTGGTGGCCCCTTGCTTTTCCGGATAAACTACTTGCCTTCGCAAGGTAGTTACAGTGTGTTACATTACCAGTGCGTCTGCAGTCATGGAGACATTTTGGGCACCGCGCCATAAATGACACCTAACATATATCGCGTCATTTTTTTGACTTCACATATTATTTTTTTTTTCACTGTGACAAAAATATCAAACGCATTAAATTGCGATCTTCTGTGTTGAAGGACAAATACCTGATGAACATATTGCCAAGTTTAAGTCTTATACCTCTTGAAGCATCAGACCTAGTGAAGTTTGAAAAAAGAGACCTTTTTTGGGCCAGTAAATATATCTTGACAACAAAAAATAAAAATTAAGATTTGACGGGTTTACAAGTCCACAACAGTCTCAATACGCACATAAGAAACCTAAACAGAAAAATAGCATAAACCTAGACTGGCAAGAACAGACCAAAACCCATACCACTGCATTCTGTTTACCAGCAATTTACTATGTATGTATGTGGCTAGTATCTAAAATCCACTTCAAAAATGAATGTTCTTTGAAAATTTACATATTTTATTACTACTAAAATTTCAAACATCGTTTTAAAGACCTCTTCACATTCATTCTCGGATAGAAAAAAGGGTAAAGGTTATAGAACTCTTTTGGGATATGCCTACGTTTACTTTGGTATATTTTCCCGTTGCTAGTAGGTTGGTTGTATCCGCGCGGATGTTACACAGGCTATTTTTTCTACAGTGAGCGTAGTTTTTGCACGCGACAAAGTACGAGCACTAGATTTTGACTGTTCACAATGGCAAAGGTACGGATTCATTCGCCTTATTTTTATTATCCACCAGACAGATGAATTCTGTTAATATTTTGCACTTTTCTTTGTTTAGAGATGATATAAATATGACAGATGATGTGATATATTTAAAAATTTGAGTACAATAATAGTCAAATTTAGATTTTTAAATTTTCTTGATTTGGAAAGAAGGGTCTTTAAATTCAGTCAAATGCATATAATTCGTATTTTGTTGAATTTTCAAGTTTAATTTGTGTACAAGATAGGCCTAGTTTTATTTATATAAAATTTAATCGACAAATACAATTACTTACATATTGGTAGAAATGGTTAATTTTGTTGTAAAATCCATTGGCCTACAATTCATTTTAAATGATTATAACTCAGTGCAAAAGTATAATTCAAATATGTAGTTTCTGTATTAATCCTTTCAATGTTAACGTTAAATTGGATGGACTGCTATTGTTAAATTCAGTCAATACTATTAATATATGTTTTCGTCATTTATTTTCCACTCTTGAATTCCTTTCTGAAGCATAGTCCTAATAAATAAAAATTGTTATTTAATATACACTTTTATGCCAGCGGCATTAACATCAATTCACAGATAAAACAAGTATTAAACGGGTATATATCTATAAAAACAAATAGGTCAGGTGTAACACAGGTCAGATATAAAAAGAAATTATAAAATTCTGCAAGGTAATAAAATGTTTAAAAATAATAAAATTGGTTGGTTTAATGTCTGGAGGAGAAAGGTTAAAAACGAAAAAATAAAGAAATATGCACAATATATATTATAAAATATTACAAGGGATATCTCACACAAACAGATAAATTGTATAATTGGAAACTGAAAAAATAGTAACTCATGTAGTTTTTGTGACGTTATTAAAGATGAAAGACAAGTGTTTAACGAATGTAAAAGAAACACTAGGCTGTGGAGTAAAATAGAAAACTTATTTAGAAAAACTAACAACTGTAAAAGCTCATTTAAAAAGCTAATTTTTGGACCTAACTGTGATATAAAAAAAAAATTATATATTTCTACCACCTTTAAAATGTTAACAGAATTAAATCAACTAGTATGTAAAAAACCATCGACATTATCTAAATACACTGTCAAACATTTAAACGATATAAACATAATATAGTCAGTGACATTAGCCAAACACGTTACATTTATGTGTATAGACAAATAAGATAGAAAGTTGTTTTTTTTCTGTTTGGATAGACATAATTTAAAATTGCAATAAGGAAATTAAAAATACTTATATATGTATTTTTGTGAAAAAAAAATGTATGCATACTTATTGAATTTTCTATATCACTGTACTAGTTTTATGCAATATGTTATCTATGAATTGTATATTGAATTGTAAAAAAAATAAGAAGAAAGAATAAAGGTAGACCTAGTTTTATTTATATAACATTTAATCGACAATAGTCAAGTACTTAAATATTGGTAGAAATTATTAATTTTGTTGTTAAATACATAGGCCTACAATTAATTTTACATGGTTATAACTCAATGCAAAAGTTTAATTCAAATATGATTGTAGTTTCTGTATTAATCCTTTCAATGTTAACGTTAAATTGGATTGCTGTTGTTTAATTCAGTCAATACTAATAATATATGTTTTCGTCATGTATTTTTTCATTTTTGAATTTATTTCTGAAGTATATGGCGTATAGCCTCCGTGGTCTAATGGTTATAACGCTCGCCAGGATAGCGAGAGGTCGCAGGTTCGAATCCCGTCGGAGGCATTTTTCACACAATTTTCTTATGGGACT